>OVAN01000086.1:65114-97692 GCA_900406275.1 Anastatica hierochuntica | reverse complement strand
AAATTTCTTTTCCTTTTAAGTGTATTTCTGTAAATTAATCAATAAAAAATGTAACATCCTACAATTAACAAAAGTTTCTTTCACAAAATATCTTTCTTGTTTCTACTTAACTATCATTATATTTCCTTATAAAGAATATAATAGGAGCCCAAAGATTTATCATCTCATAAAAAATTTGTATACAAACACAAACTCTAACATCTAAAGTCTACACACGTCAACGACAAGACCGACAAAAAATTTTTATGGACACTAAAGATTTTACAGTGAAGGCCAATTTAAGGAATGTTCTTCGATTTGGCCCCTCACACCGGTTTATTTAGATTTCACAAAACCAAAAACACATATTACAAATACATTAAAAACTAAACCAAAAACCAAACCGGTTTAAGGAGCTCCTAAAATTTCAAGTGGTTGGTTTCTTTGAAGAACCTAGACACTATCTTTAATACAATGCGTGTTTCAAGTGTTGTCTCTTTTTGTTCAATGTGAGTCAAGGATCTTTACCAAAACCCATCATGGCATGAGTCGCTAGCATCAACCCTCTTCGACCGATCTCCATCGCCCGCCCGACTAGCGGGAACTTAACCGTGTCTCTATTCCTTAGAGGCTTCTTGTCCCACCTTCATACACATCATTCACCAAGAAACACTTAAATGAAATGCTACAAACCATAGAAGTTGGCGGTTTAACGAAAGGAGTTATGATCATTACCAATCTTCGTGTCGAACAATCTTCCCGTTTTCGACATAAAGTTTAATTAGAGAGATCATATCAATGTTCTTTCCCATGATCTTGTAGTGTTGTTTGTTGTCAATTAGTATCTGTCATGTGTTTATTTCAATAACTTGTTAGTGTTTTATTTAGATGATGAAAGCAACCAAATGTTCATGTATAGTAGTAATGAGTTTATATCTAACCTCTTTCTTCCCCGGTGCGATTTCACTTTCTTGAATATGATATTCAACTATTTTCGCGTCACCAAATACCTATTAGGTAAATTTGATGTGAGATATTGAATGTGTTATGACGGATGCGAGAAGAATCAGTTAATCAGAATGACAAACGAAAAGTAAAAACATAAAGATTTAACGTGGTTTAATGAATGGTTACAGGCAAAAGAGATCGATTTTATTAATAGAGACAAATTTCATAAAACAATACAAATTCAAGGCATAATCAACAACATGTAAATAATTTTTATCATCATAGTAACAAAACAATGAAGTGAGGTGAGATTGTATTTACCTTAGAGAGTGAATAAAATGCTGATTTGATTTGCTTCAGACTAAAAAGAGTAAGAACTAAAATTAAAATTTTAAAAGTAAACAAGAATGTGAAGGTATTTAGTTAGATGATGAGATCATATACCCATGAGCATGGGTCAAAGGGTCTTCAAAGGAAGCATTTGGTGCATACATGTCAAAGTCCCTAGCTTTTGCACTAGCCCCATACCTAAAATGATATCCCACAAGAAATCTAATTCAATAAACCACTCAAAAAAGGTTGAACTATAACCAAGGAGGGTGAGTGCTAGGTAAGCACAATGATTCTATCATCATCACGAATCATGGTCAGTCACGAGATTCACAGATTTAATGAAGACTGCAATCGAGATAGGAAAAAATGACTGATTACGTATATTTATTTAAGAAAAATGTCGTTTTCTACAAATAAAATTTTCTATAAAATCGAATGCTGGAAGCGCATGCTTGCCTTGTTTGACCTTAGACCTGTCTCTAATCACATTATGTAAAAAAAAGAGATAAAACTTGGGATCTAAAGAACATGTAGGAGTAAGTAAGAACTTAGTTCACATGAATCGGAATATCTAAAATTTGACTACAATTATATAAAGGTATGAGCCGAGTGTCCGAAACTCTCATGGTTTAACAAAAAAAAATTACCACTTCCTAGATTGGTTCACATCTATGGTTTAAGCATATAACCAAACCAAATCAAACCGAACATTCGATTCCAAATCGGTTCAAACCATCATAAAATTGAATCAAAAACATTCCTTCAAAAATTTAAGTCAAAAGATAAAAATTTGGCCCTCACAAATTGAGAATATGAGGCATGATTTTATCAGCAAATCTCATATGTTTCAATTCACAAGCTCCTTTTTCCGCGCATTCCCACGCAGGATCCATCATCGCCGGAACTATCAAAAAAACCGCAAAAAAAAAAGAAGATCATTCATCAATCATCACTGCAAGAACAAGAACGATCAAGAAGAAGAAGATAAAAGAGTCTCCTATAAGATTTTTTGATGGTTGAATCAATCAAACGAACCTTGACTCTTGTTGTTGTGTTTTCTCATGAATGTTGCAGAGATCTTTAAGGAAAATTATTTGATAGAGAAAGAGAGAGATGACAAGTTTGATTTTCTTAGGACATTGTAGCGAGGGAAAGAGGAGTGTTGTTATATTTGAGATGAAAATGGATCGTGGTTGGTTAGTTTCCACGTGGCATCATCTTCACCTTGTGTGCTTTGTTTTGACCGTTGATTATTCGAATCAAGAAAAAGTGTCTTGTTGAAAAAAAACTTTAAAGAAAGGATAATGGTAAGGAATAACAAAAAAAAAAAAACAATTATTTAAGTTTTTAACACAACAAAAAATTTTAACTTCTTTTTATCCCTTTTGTTTTTTTTTCTTCATGATTTAGAGATAAAAAAGTAAAATACCCCCGATATTTAATTAGTATTCTCTCACACATTTTTTACGCATATTAAGAAAATTTTTTAGAAATTTTATATACTCTTCATTAGTATTTTAAAAATAATTTTCTCTCTAATTAATACATTAAAACAATGAGGTTAAAACCGGAATTTCTCTTATAAATTTGCATCGAGAATGTAAAACGACCCTTTTTGTAAAACAAAATTAAAATCTCAAAACGATACTTTTTGGGAAACGGAGGGAGTGTTTTTTTGTAAAAACCAAAAAAACTAAATAATTGTTTGAATGATTATTTGGCAAATTCACTCTTAAAAAAAAGAGAAATGTGACCTTTTTTATTACATATTAATATTATTAAACATTTTGGATTTTTTTATTTGATAACCGAAGTCATTCCGGACCTTAATTGATATATATTAATCTTTTGAAGACGTGTAGTCCACGAATAGATTCTCTCTCCGGATATTGAAATGAGCCGAAAGTAAGGGTTAATATCTGTGTAGGTATCCAAGAACATGTAGATCGAACTCGTAACGCGTTAGCAACATGAGCTCGTCTCTTTATCACTTGACGATAAAGTCTCGAGAAAATGGGTTTTAGCAACCTGTTTGGTTATTTTGAGTTTTGGGGTATATTTTGATAGTGACCACAATTTACAAAGTTTTGAACTAGATGATAAATTCGTGTGTTCATGGAAATTTCTTGAAATAAGTAAGTGATTTTGCTTTGGAAACTTAAAATTATTTTTCTAGAAGACAATAACCTCTCTTCATTTTCATATATTTTTTTTCTTAACAATGAAATACACACACACATATATATATATAAACATATATATATATATAATAAATATTTCATGCAACAGTTATATAATTTATTGTGGTCATTCTAATATTTTGTGTAGAGGCGTTTTCACCTATTGAATCATACATTAATACAATTCTTCACTCAGATTCTAAGCATGAGGATCAACCAGCTTGGCTTGTTGAGTTGCTGCTTGAGAAAACAGAGGGAATGCTCACCGGAGAAGGAGGATGTCCTCTTCGCCGCGCAGCTAGTGACTTCGGTTGTGCTTTTAGGAGACATTTCAGCAAGCTTTTATGAAGATGAAGAAAGTTTGAGTTCTGGAGTTTGGGGGGAGTTAGAGTCAGCTTGTGTACACAGTCCAAACTCGCCAAGAGCAAGGAACAACTCAAGCTTCTCAAACAACTCTATTGCTTCTGCCTTTTCCGATTATGATTCTCGGAAACCTCCTCAGAGCTCAGATGTTTTGATTCTAATGTTCTACCCGATTTAACCAATGGGAGATTTCATTACCTAAATCCAACAGAGAGTCGAAACAAGGATCCAAATCGTATTAAATCAATAAGGACTTTGAAAGCTTAGCCCTGAAGTCAGTGGACACGAACACAAAGAGGTCTGAAACGAAATTTATCCCCGAAGTGATGCACGTGGTACAGCCGGTAATCCCCATTCATCGTCAGCCTGTTCATCGTCAACATAAGTATCACTAATCTGTTGATGAAGCACAAGGTAGAGCAAAGACTATACACCTGAACTAATAACTTCCTCTACATCTAAACTAAGGATAAGTAAATTGCGTATCATTTGAACAACGAAAAGAGCATAGGAAACTCACCTGAGCTCGTCCCGGTGGAGCTCCTGTTCGTCTCACTGGTACTGAAGGCAAGTTCAGTTCGTCGTCAAGATCGGGTTCTTTATCGGGTTGGAGATAAGAAGGCACTCCGTCTGTTTCAATCTCGTTTCCCATGTCAGCTTCAAGAGCATCAAGCTCTGAATTCACCATCACATTTAAAAGCGTAAGAGATACGAAACATAAGGCAACGGGAATAGATTAGTTTCTTCAAAACACGTAGGCACAAGAACTTACCGCCCATGAGGTCATCTTCATCGATACCATCAGGAACATTGTAACTCCTACCCAATGTCTCTTGAATTTCAGAACTCTCATCCATTAAATCCGTCATCTCATCTTGTAAATTCTGTGTTAACACGATTCCAAAATCAATCTATAGTATCTACGAAAAACGAATTCAAGAAAATTCAACTACTTACATCAATATCTTGAATCTTCACGGTTTTCATCATTCCTTTTAACTCCTTGTTGGCAGATTTCAACGCTGTCATCTACAAATAAGCAATGCCTTAGTGCCCCTACAACTACATTCATAGGTTACTAACATACGAAAAAACGTATTGATACATACAGTTTGTTGAGCATCTTTGAGTCCTTCAGCAGCAAATGACACTTGATCAAGGTTGAAAGTTTGATTATAGAGCATGTCACGTTGTCCTTCATACCTAAAAAAGATTCGAAACATCGGTCACAGATGACATACTAAACCGAAAACATCGGTCCACCGAAGACATGAGATACAAACTTTACATTTTCTTTTGCTTAAGAACTCTCATAGCACGAGCTTTAATAGCTTCTAGAGCAGGACCAGGTCTTGTTCTTTTGATTTGTTCTTTGTATTTACAAAGCTCAACATCAAGTCTCTTGATCTTATCTTCTACTGATTCTCCTCTTTTATTGATCTAACAACACAAAAAGGTTAAAGATCAAGTAAGCTTCTTATAGATCTTCAAAGTTCAAAACTTTTCACATTCTATCATCTTCAAATCACTTCATTGAGTCAAAAAACATCTCAATTTCAAACCCAGAGAGCTAAATCTCCAGAAATCGAACGATTTTGAAGAAACCCAAAACCCTAAATTTCACTACATTTTAACGATTTCGAGATGAAACGAACCCGATCAGAAGCATCTTGGATTGATGGTGGAGGCTCTTTGTTGTTCTTAGCTCCGAAAATTCTCTTCATCTTCTTTAATTACTAACTCCTTGAAGGAAAAAGAATCTGCGACTTCTCGAAGACGATGAAAACGTTACCTTTGTACACACGATGAAAACGCTCTTATTGTCCTTTAGGGTTTGCTCTTCTTACAACTTTCCCAATCAATTTTTTTGATTCCATGAAAACCAAATCTCGTCAAACTCTTAACTCGAAATTGGAATACACACAGCTTCAATTTCAACACTCAAATCTCTATTGAAATCGTAAGGGTTCGTCGAAGGTTAATCTCCAAACCTGTTCTCCATTTTTTTTTTTTTTTAAAAAAAAAATCACACACACGTGTCGTACGCGGGTCAACGCAAAACGGACACGCGTCAACGAAACGGGCGCCGTTTGAACGGGAAACGGATCCCGTTCTACCACGTAAACCGACATAAAATCGACCTCGATTTGCGCGCTAACCGCGTATAAACCGTGTATAAACCGAGTATTTTAGACCGTATTTTTATACGGGCTATTTTAAAATGTATGGGCCAAACCAACCTTTTGGGCCGGTCAAATTAAGCCCAAAAATCAACACAAACCTTAAAGGCCTTAATATCTTCGCCCAAATGAAAAAAAAAAAAAAAAAGAAAGCTAGCGAAGCAACCTTCCTCCATCGTCGTCTTCTTCAAGAGATTTTAGTTTTAAGTTCAGTGGTTTCTCCTCTATCTTCCATGGTATTTTTACTCTCTCACAATCAAAAGCTTTTGATATTCTCCTCTATTATCTTCTTCCTTCATTTGAGCTGTCTCTCACAATCAAGCCAATTCGAAATACCAACGAGATTGAAAAATGCTCGAAGATTAGAACTCTTATTTTTGGTTCTTGTGTTATAAACTTATGGTTCAAAAGTTTACACTTAAACTAAACCAGATCCAATATAATTAATTCTTGTTGAATATTATAAAAAATTAGTCAAATAATTCGATTAATAACGCAATATTTCTATCTATTACGGTCATGCTTGCTACAGATTGCGTGCAATTGATCTCTCTAGTCTCAATCCCGGAGGAATGGCCGTCCTTTACTTCGGAACTTGAAGAGTTTAGTGCTATGAAAAGTCTTTTTCCAGCCTTTAATATTTTCTATACTCCGAACATCATTGCAGACGGCCTAGCCAAAAAGGCAAGGACAAAAAGCTCTATTTTTACTCATGTAAGAACCACGGTTACTCCACTCTCCCTAGAGAAAAGGGTGTGACCGGAATCTTATAATCGAGTATTGAAGTTTAAAAATAAAATAAAAAACGGTTATGCTTGTTCAATAATCGTAGTGGCAGCAACCAGTGTCACAAATTTATAAATGAATCGTCGAATTATACTGCGCTTGAAAATGTAAACCACTAACCGTTGCACTTACTATTTATTCAGCATCGACAAACAAACATATTTTGACAGTCGTTATTATCGCTAGCAACCGGCAAACGAACAAATCCAGTCTTCCACGAAAGGATAAAACATGTGGACATATATCAAATCAGGTTTTCTTAAAACCATTCATGTCTCAACTCGAAATCAACTAGCAGACATTATGACTAAACCTCTACAAACATGTCCTTTCCACTCTTTTCACAACGGAATGTCTTTGTCAAGTCTTTATCTTCCTGCTCCTTCTGTCAAACTAGACATTTTATAGAATACAGAGAAGATTTCGGCCTGATGGGGACGTATTAAGACCTGTGGTTCGGTTTGCTTGGTTTAGCTGGATCATAGGCTAAAAAGATCTAACGATCATCAAATCGATCTTCTGATAATTCGTTTCTTAAATTCCAACCATATTAGAACCGAAAAATTCGGTTCAAATCGATTCAATTTCGATTAGATAAATATTCGATATCAATTGAATTAGATAACCAGTCAGATATTTCTGATTATTCTATTTTTTGAGATTTTTGGAAGTTCAAAATATTTCGGTTTAGTTTGATTCCGGTTATACCTGTGTTGAGTAGTGTAGTATGTATTTAGTCCTTTTGTCCTAGGCCTAATTTGTTGAAATATTGGACATAGAGCAAGCAACTACTGAAATTTACAATATGTAACAGTAATCTATGATCTGTTGTAGAGAAGTTTTTGGTTCTTACAATAGAGAACTGATCTCTCATCAAAAGCTGTAATAAGGTTTAGGTTTGTTTACACTTTAGAGCCAATTAGAGACCATTTTGCTTGGTGTTGTTGTTGTTGTTGCCTTGGCTAATGGATCTTCTTGAGCTTTAGCTAATGAACGATACTGAAGTTTTACACTCTCTGCATTGTCTAGTGTTTTCACCACATACCTACACAACAGAGTTTTAACGCTTCAACGGTGATGCATCGTTCGATATATATATATATACGAAAGTTTGCATCTTTGTGTAATCTTTCGTGATTCAAAGAAAGAGATTGAGACTTGTTTACCATCCGTTTAAGCATTGAGTAGTTACAACAGCTTCTCGTCCAACAAAACGAGGCGGTGTCCTCTTGTTTCCCTGATTCAATCACGGTCAACATACCGAAGAAGTACATACATATGATATGCAGCGGAGAACTAATGTAGGTATTGACCTTAATTATAACTCGATCAGCCACGGCAAATGGGAAATGATTACTTTTGTTTCTAGAACGGGAAATCATCGAGTCACCAAATGAGCGTCTCTCCTGCATTTACGGAAAGATATATCTCTTGTTGGAACAGAACTAGACGTTAGAGATCAATGTGATTAGTGGTAAAACAGAGTTATTACTTGATCAAATCCCTCTCGTTTTCTCTTAGATGAATGGTTCGACCGTGACTTCTCTTCTCTACAGAATGCTTCAACCGCTACTCTTAGAGCTGCGTAAATTACCGTAAGAATAAGGACAATGTCAAAATCGTTGGAAAATGAATGATTTTACTCACTGAGATTCGGTGTTATCGAGTCTTCTGATACTGGCTGCAAACATGTGCAACAAGCTTTCTAAAGACAACACAACAACAAAACAAATTGATTTCATAAGCAAAACACAAAAGCGACGAAAGTAAAACCGCAGAGAGATACTTTGTACCATTTGTTTAACTTGCTCTATCCCTCCAGAACCAAAAGTGTGTCCACAAGGCAATATCATAGCATCTGCCATTAAAGCACCTCTACAAAGTTTTGCAAAGAAACAAAAACAAGCTATAGATCAAACACAAGCACGACGATAAACACCAGACTAATTTCAAGAGCTACCGAATTCGAATGAGCTCAGAACCAATCAATATGAACTCAATACCATAAAGAGTTTGAACAGAACATACGTTGTGGGATCAGACAAAATGGTTCTTAAAGACTCCATGGAATTGTTTGAAGAAGAAGAAGCTTGAGGAGGGTCTCTTCTACAAGTGAAATCACATCCATTTTCTGCAGCTATTGATGATGATTCCTCTTGCCTAGAAGAAGCAAAACTCGATTCCATTGTCTTAAAATGCTGCGAATAGTAAGCTGCGTTGTTGTCTTGTCCAACCACTATCAATGGCATAACAGAGAGAAAGTAAGAAACTTTTCGAATTAGAGAACACAAAAAATAAAGGTTTGTGAGATTCTTCTCTTACCAGCTCCGTCTTTGTTCATACCATCACCACCTTCGTTTCCGTCTATGTCGTCGTCATCATCTTCGTCTTCTTCTTCTTCTTCAACTTCAGCATCATTTTCTCCGTCGGATCCACCACTGTCGTTAACATTTCCGGTAATGGGTTTCTCCGAGTAGAAATTTTGTCGGAACTCGAGATGAGGTTGAGGGTTTGCGGCGGCGGCGGCGGCTGCGGCGGCGGCGAAATAACGGTGGTGGTGGTCGCCGATAAAAGCAGCGAATTCACGGGTTTTCGGGTCTGATTCTCCGACCCGGAAACGTAACGGGTCAGCATCTTGAACGATCATCGGCGGAGAGTTGAACGGCGATGAAGAAATCCCTTTCCCGGACATACTGAAGAAAGATTGAAACTTTATTAAAACCCTAAAAAAATTGAACAAATCGGAGATGGTTTAAAGCAGAATTATTAAAAGGGTTTAGGGTTTAGTAGAGAAAGAATCTTCAAGGAAATGGAGATGAGTGATGAGAGGAAACAAAAACAACAGAAAAATCTTCAGAGATCAAAAATGAGAAAAGACTACAGAGGAGGAAGAAGAAGAAGTGGGAACGAAAACGACGTCGTAAAGAGAGGAAGAGGAGATTTAAAACGGCGACGTTTCAACCGCGAGTGACGTCACGTTCGGATAGGATTATTAGTGGGGCCCGTTATTACATGACATTTTAAAGAGTCATTTATTTTACTTTTTTAGGATCCTCTGAATTAAAAGTACATACTGTTATAGTCAAAAGTACAGTGGATTAGATTTGATTTCATTTACTTTTTTTACTTTTTAAGTATTTATTATACAGTTCCTTAGATTTGATTTTGGGTTTAGACAGATTAATATTAAAAAATAAAAAATTGGATTCATCCTCGTGAAATATATAACTGAATTAGGTTAAAAAAACTAGCTCAAATAACAAAAAAAAATCATTAATTAACAAATTAATACCTATTTTTTCCAAAACTTTTTTTATATTTTACTTTCCATTTTTTTATTCAAAGCAAAAATCCAAACTTGTAAATTCTCTCCATTAATTTTTTTTTTAAACCTAAAAAATTAATTAAATTTTTTTACTATAACACAATTTCACCCACTAAATTAAGCATCATGTTTTTTATATTCAAATAATTTTACTACGTTGATTAAAACAATAATTCGATTTAATGAAACCCAATTTCAATGAAATAACTATATAAATAACCATTTAGACTTAATACATTCCCTCAAATATTACTATGTCTAGAATCAATCCTAAATTTTATGGAATTCTAATAAATTTTATAGAAATCTATGTAAAAGTTTACTTTACAATTTAGAAACTAAAACACTCATATACTTACACTATAAATTTATTTAAAGATGTGTTACAATAAGTACTTATACAAGGAATCAAACACTAATGAGATCATTACAAACAAACAACGCAAAAACAACAAATTTTATTTTATTCTTGAGATTCATCTCTATGTTCTTTGATGTTCTTAACGATCTTAGAAGTTTTATCAAATATCTTTGCTCTTCTACTATAATCTTTAGGGTCTCTTCCATTATCATCTCCCATGATAGCTTCTTTCTCAAGGCACTCCAAAAGCTCCCATACTCCTCTTCCTATGTTCTCTTCTCCACCACATATCCTTCGTCTTTGAGTCAATTCATCCTCTTCCTCCGCCGTCATAATTGGCTCTATTGCTGCTGCGTAGCCCGAGCCTGAAGCCACGCATCTAGCAGCAGCAATAGACCTTTTCTTCTCGACGTTAAGACTCAGCTTGGTCTTTGGGATTCCCTTAGCTATAACCAATGTCGACACTAAAATTAACGTATTTAATAAAGACCGCAATCGAGATAGAAAAACGTGGCCAAATTTATACTCCCTTTGTTGCAAAATATAAATCTTTTTAAGTTTTTTCATAAAAATAACAATTTCGTCTTTTCGTTAAAAAGTTAGTTAAGGATAATAGATAAGATTTTTTTTTAATAATCTCGTTAAGTAACGATGCTTCACAACATTATAATCTTTTAGTTAATATTTGTTTATATAATTTAAAATTTCGAAAATTGAAAAAACTTATATTTTGAAACAAAAATATAAGTTTAAAAAGACTTATATTTTGGAACAAAAAGAGTATATGTTTTTTTTTAAATGATGTTTTTTTTGGATATTTGTAAACTAATAACATGTAGTTTCTCTCACTAGAGATATGTACAAAATTTGATCTTAGTTTCGCGAAATAGCAACTGAGGTGGTGCAACCATTGACTTGTTCCTCTAAAAAAAAAATTCTAAAGATAAATCTATAAAATCGAAAACTAAATTGCTTATTTACCTTGTTTAGTTTCAAGATCGCCTCTAACTAGAGCCAAACTTTGGTTAGTTCTCGGAGATGGGTTTGTGATGATCTTTGTGTAGTAAGTTTGAGACATAGCTTCCACCATTGTTGTTTCTTGTGACTTCAAGTTGAAAACTAAACGTTGGGGTCTCTGGGTGGTTTATATAAGGTTTGGGTAATCACATGTCATATGTTACACGTGTGGGTGTGGTGATGAGTAAGAGAGTTTTAAGCCATGTTCTAGTGGCACGTGTCTCGAGTTTCTTTTGCAGACATCTTTGAATCTTTTGTTGTCGGCATTTTATCTAAAGTGTTTTGTTTAGTTCAGCTTACTGTTCAAAAGCAGACACGTTGGTTCAGTTTATTATCTAAGTTCGGTTCTAGAACTCAAACTGCATGCGGAGAGCAAACCCATCTCAAAAACGATTTTCGAGTTAAACCGAAACCGATAAAATATCCAAATCGATCTTAAATTTCGATATAGAAACAATCGAAATCGTATCCGACCATAATGAAATGTTTCGATTATTCAAAAATATGAACTACAATTATATATTTAAAAATATTAATTAATTTAGATTTAATATATAAAAAAATCTAAAATATTGCGAAGTATATAGAGTTATCCAAATTATCCGAAATAAATAATTGAAAAATAAATGTTTAAAAAAATTTAAAAATGTCCGGAAATATTCGAAATATTTACCGTTTTTTATCCCAAATATCCAAACCAAATCAATTTTCATGTTAATTTTAGATATTAGATCATTCATTTTCAAATCGATATGTTGTACGGTATAACTTTTACATTATTTTATTTTTGTTTTTGAGGATTTTTAAAGTACATTTGATTTTTCCCCTTTTTTGCATAATTTATACAAATATCCGAATTTAAATCAAATCGGCAAAGATCAGAACCGAACCAGACTAAAAATCCAAAAACCGAATAAACCGAACCAAACCCGAACACCCACCTCTAACTCGAACGTAAAGTGATCTTAAAGCTTAAATGTATCTTAGGAGGTGTTATTCAATGAATGATTTAAAATCAGTTATCATTGTTTTGTAATCCATCAAATTTTAAAATTCTAATTGAGTTTATGTGGGTGAATTCTAAAATCTCTGTAATATACCTTAGATTTTGATTCCAACAATTTACTCTTGAGACTCCACCGAAGAGGATTTGAAATCATTCTAAAATACAATGAATTTTAAAATCTTCTAAAGTTGAATAACACCGAATTTTAAAATTATAAGTACCATATCCAATAACACTAGATTTCAGTATAGATTTTAGACCATCTCCAACGGTGATACACCGTTGGAATCCTTAAAAATTTATTATATATTTTTTTTATTTATTTTTTATGCCAAATTTTTTTAAAAAAAAGTTAAAAAAAAAATGACCATTCGCGGGCCGCCACGTGGCAGTGAGGCCCGCGAACAGTAACATAACTCTAACAAGGATCGATCCTTATTTAAGCAATATAAGGATTGAATTCTTAACTGTGTATGGACCTCACATATTATTTTAACATATTTTACCTAAGATTTTGTGCTTAAAACCTCAATTGGAGGTGCTCTTAGAATCATCACTTGAATAACACCTCAATTGAAGGTGCTCTTAGAATCATCACTTGAATAACAGTGGATTGTGGTTAGATTTTAACTCCATTAAAATCCATTATTGAATAACACCCCCTTAGTATTGAACCTCATAAGAGTAAAGTAACAAATGAAACATTTAGATAAGTCTACAAACTGCAAAAACAAAACGAACTAAAAAAAGATAACACATATTACTAAGGGACTTGACTTAGATGAAAACTCCCATAAAATGGCACAAGATGTTTCTCTGTTTCCCTCTTCACAGCCTCTGTGATGATGATCACATCTTTGGAACACTAAAGGCAATGTGGAAGATTTGAGAGTTGTTCTACTTTCCACCTTCATTGATAAACCCTTCTTTGCGGCCTTCGAAGCCAGGACGCATGAGTTTTTTCTCCCTCTTAGCGATTTTCCGCAACTTGTTCTGTTCAATCCTATCCGCGATATTCCCTGATCTCTTTTGTTGTTTCTCCACTCGAACCTTTTGTTGTCCTTCAACTCTTTCCTTCCATTTCTCTGTGCTCTTCTCGTGCCTCTTCTTTTCTTTGTGGATGCTTTGTTTCAGTAGCTTCGGGTCATCGTGAACCTTGATACCGGCTGCTCTGCTTGTAGCTGCCTGCCATGAGTGTTTCTTTGCAACTTCTTCGCCTTTTTCGGGATCTTTCTTTAGAGCCTCTAACTTCATAGCTCTTTCAAGCTCTTTCGCCTTTGAAAGTCTTCGTTTCTTTTTATCTTTTCCGTGTTCCTCGTCATCAATCTTGACATAACCAAATGTAAGATCCTTAGCAGCCTCTTCAACGTCCAACTTACCCTTGCCTTTATCTGCTGACTTATTCTCTTCCACCGTCTTCTCCTCAGAAGAAACCGAGTCTCTCTTTCGCTTATTTGGTACAATCTTCTTCCTTCTTTCATAGCTTCTTGGTTTATCTGAACCTCCGCGACTACCTTTAAGCTCATCGATTTTCCGGTGGAGACGTTGCCTGAGCTCTTCGTACGTAACAGAATCATCTCTTCGAAAACCAACAGTCTTAGGCTTCTCGTTATCATCATCATCATCATCATCATCAGGAAGCTCATTACTCGATTTCTCCTTCTCCATCTTTTGTTTCAGCAAATCAAGAGTCGTCAAAGCAGACTTCTCGGGGTCCAACCTATCTCTCCTAGCTTTCTTGAGGTTCTCGTTTGTTTTTCTCTTGGCTTTAGCTTTTTGAGCCTTGCTAAGACCCGGAAACCACTTCTTTTCCGTCTCATCAGGGAAGTAGAATCTCGCGGGGATAAGCTCTATCAATTTATCGAAAAACTCAGCATGCTGATGAGCCATAGACTTAATATCCAATCCAGAATCAATTTTATCCGTCTTCTTCGCCATCTATAACAACATATTTAACATTTGCCAAAACCAAAATGAGACAACAATAACAACGTTATGACGGCATACTAAATCGAAATTTCAACAGTGAAGGGGCAAAATCAAAACTTACAGCAGACCCAAAAGGTTTAGTCATTTCCTTCCCACAAAGGAGATTAAACAAAAGAGTAGTAGTAAACCTCAGGACAAGCTGCAACAATAAAACAAAAGCCGAACCGAAACATCATCAATAAGAATTTCTAATAACTAAAGCTTGAACAATATTTTAGGAATTGTCTGCATCTAGGTGTTCAATGAATCATATCAAATGATACAAGATTACTTATTAACTAATATCAGATCAAAAGAAGCTCATAAAGTGTATAACGATTGTGTTCTCTACGGCGAAAGAAACACACGATTCTTGAGCAAACTATTCACAATCGTTGTTCTGGAGAGAAACAAGAACCCTAAACACTACACATAGAGCAAGTTTCTTCCAAAAGCAATAAGCTTTTGTAAGCTTTTGTACACGAAACAAAGCTTACACCGAAAACTACAAAATTACACAACAAAAGAAGTCCGATTTATACAGGATTCGTACTCGTTATTTCGAATGTCGTAAACGATTCTGACTCCAGAATCAAACTCATTCGAGAAACAAGAACAAACCCAGATGAAAAAATCACGAATTGATGGAAAGGAACAAAAATTAGAAGGAAAAAACCTCACCGATGCAACGGCGACAGAGAAGAAGAAGACGAAGACGAAGAAGTTCCGTGAAAGATGTTTTAGGGTTCGAATGGTTTTGTTTCTCTCTCAATTTCGGTAAGGGTATTTATGTAAATTACCAATCACGGTTTGGTTTAACGGAATCTAAATAAAATTAAACTGGATACCAAACCGGAAAATCGAACCGAATCACACGAATGTGTTTGTGAGAAGGGAACTTACCTCTAATAAGTCTCCACGTGGATTATTCCTCTTCAGTTATTTCGAAAACGTCATCGTTTTTGAGTTTGTGAACTTGAGAGCGTTTAAAAAGCTGATACGGTTCGGTTTAACGGAATCCAAATAAAATTAAACCGGATACCAAACCGGAAATTGAACCGAATCACAACGAATGTATTGTGAGAAGGAAACTTACCTCTAATAAGTCTCCACGTGGATTGTTCCTCTTCAGTTATTTTAAAACGTCATCGTTTTATGATTTGTGAACTTGAGAGCAGTTTAAAAAGTTGATCGGAGTTTTCTTTGTCTTCTTCTTTCTTCAGTCTCCGGCGAGCAATGGCGGTGGTTTCAGCTTTCCGTGGCACGCGATTACCATTGTTTCACCATTCTCAGGTAAATTTTTCTTCATTTCATCACTGAATCTATCTCCAATTTCTGCAAATTTGGACCGAAATTGCAAAACACCATTAACAATTTTTGCAGTTTCCGATTGCGAAAACTGTAAAAGGGAGGTCTAAGAAGATGTTAGGAGGAAGAAATTTGAAGGGTTTTGTTCTCACGGCGCAATATTCGCAAACCCAAGATCTTTTCACTTCTCGTCTTCAAAGTAAGCAACTTTCAATTCTGATTTGGAATCAAGTTGTGTTCTTTTTTGTGAAGAAGAAAGTTTTTTTTTATTTCAAATGCTTGTTTACATGGTTGTTTTTGGTTTTTTGGTGTAGGCCGTATAGAGAATTTACCCAAATTGGTGGAGGATATAGTTCAGACATCGATAAACACCGGTCCACGCGGTGCTTTACGACTTGTTCAAGGCGTTCAAGCCTTTGTTGGTGTTGGAGGAGAGTGGCTTAATGATATTTCTAAGGTAGCTTTAGGTTCCTGTGAGTTGAAATTGTGTTTCTTCTGGTGATTTTAAACATTATCTGTCTCTGATTGCAACTCGATATGTGACACGCTGCAGTCTACAAGCGCGTCGGGTAGATTACCAACTGAAATGCAGCTTGGTCTACTGTCTCCTTTGTATTTGAGGAAACTCTTTGAACGTATGGGAGCTACGTACATTAAGCTCGGCCAGGTAATTTATGCCGTTAATTGTATCTTTCGATGATGTAGTTTAATTGCCACAAAGATGTCAAGTGTAAAGTAAGTTTAGTTATCGATCCATTTAACACCACTTTTCTATTACATCCTTTGGATTTCGTAGTTTATAGCATCTGCGCCAACTTTGTTCCCACCAGAATATGTCGAAGAGTTTCAGAACTGTTTCGACAAAGCTCCTCCAGTACCGTTTGAGGAAATTCGTAAAATCTTGCAAGAGGAACTTGGGAGACCTGTAGAAAGCGTATACGAATACGTTGACCCTACACCACTTGCATCAGCCTCAATAGCACAAGTCTGTTGTTCTGCTTCATTCGTCGAATTTCATTTTGTTATTCACTCTTCTTCTGATTTAGGGAATCGTCATAACTACCAGGTCCATGGTGCAAGGCTTCGAGGCTCCCAAGAGGATGTAGTGATTAAGGTCTTGAAGCCTGGAATAGAAGATTTCTTAGTTGCAGATTTGAACTTTATCTACGTTGTTGCTCGCGTATTCGAATTCCTTAGTCCTGAGTTCAGCCGTACTTCACTGGTAAACTCTCAAGTAGATGTAGAAATCCCAACTCCTCTATTGTATTTGCAGTTGCGGCTAAGTTACGCTCTAAACAATCTATTGATAGGTTGGTATTGTCAAGGACATTCGTGAGTCCATGCTCGAAGAAGTAGATTTCAATAAGGAGGCTCAAAACATAGATTCATTTAAGAGATATCTTGAGTCCATGGGATTGTCAGGACAAGCTACTGCTCCAAGAGTGTATAAGCACTGCAGCAGCCGGCGGGTACTTACAATGGAGAGACTATATGGAGTTCCTCTTACCGATCTAGATTCTATAAGTTCACTTGTTTCCAGTCCAGAAAACAGCCTTATTACCGCCCTTAACGTATGGTAAGATATTCAAAATTCACTATTTTAAATAAGATTGTTCCTCATACTACAAGTTGAAGTTAGTAAAATCGTCTTCATGTGATGTTGTAACCTGCAGGTTTGGTAGCTTACTTGCTTGTGAAAGCTTCCATGCTGATGTACATGCAGGGAACTTATGGCTCTTGCGTGATGGCCGGATTGGGTTTCTTGATTTTGGTAAGCTATCTGTCGAGCTTAATTGTTACATGTGGCTATTCATCTATTTATCGGTAATGTTTGGTGTATTCAAGCAAGTGTCCACATTTTTTCAGGCATTGTTGGTCGGATATCGCCCAAAACATGGGCGGCTATGGAAGTATTTCTAACGTCCATTTCAATAGAAGATTATGAATCTATGGCGTCGGCTTTGATTCAAATGGGAGCCACGAACGTGGATGTTGATGCCAAAGCTTTTGCAAGAGACTTGGAAAAGGTGTTCTCTATTATCCAGGCAAGCAAGACTACTCTTTACAACGTACTTTAGTCGAAGACAAATACGAAAAACGTCGGCTAATCTTATGGATATAAGTGATTCTCTTCTTGCAGGAACTAGATACAGAGATTGTAGTGGCTACAGCTCGTGGAAGAAATTCAGACACAACCGCTGTTGCTGCTAACGTAGTTATGGATGAGAGACAGATGAATGCTCTTTTCCTCGACCTGGTAAGCACTAACTAAACACAGTTTCTTATGCTTTTGGAGCTTTAAGAACTGCATACTTAGGACAAAAGTTCTCCCTCTCTTGTGAAGGTGCGTGTTAGCGAATCATATGGACTGAAGTTCCCGAGAGAATTTGCACTTCTAATGAAGCAGCTTCTGTATTTTGATCGGTACACGAGACTTTTAGCTCCAAACCTGAACATGCTGCAGGATCAGCGGATCTCCATCGTCTCCAACAAGAGGATGAATCGATACAAGGACAACTTCAACTAAGTACATACAGATATGTTTATATACAAGTGATAAAGTCATATAGTAGATTGATAAAGCCAATAATGAATTCAATCTTGTTACAAACATAACAAATCCTCCATTACTATATACAACAGATAAACAATATCTTCTTCTTCTTTTTTCGTATAATTTTGCACAAGTGTTATGGTTCTCTCTACTTTAAACAGATATGCAGAAACAATACTTTACCTATACACAGATGTGTGAGAAAAAGAATGATAAACCAATGGCAAGAGAAGTGCAAAGTCTTTGATCAGGAGCAGGTGATCTAAAGCGAGGGAGGACGCTGGGAAGCTTTAAAAACTTGGCTTACAGTAGAGTACCCGAGTAGGCGGTGAAGCGGAGAGCCTCTAGTCACAGGTAGATCCTCATCCTGAGCAGAGGTGCTCAACGTTTCGGCCTCGGGTGCTGCTTTGTCTGTGGGAGAGACTGATGATGAATTGGTACTCCTATTGCCTGCAGGAATTAAATGAGTTCTGGAGTGAAGTGAGAATCTGAGAACCGTGTTGCAAGTGCCGCATCTAAGGAGATGATGCTTCTTCTTGAAGATGAGAAAATCTACAGGGAGCTGTAGGTTTTCTGAGCACCGGTAACAGCTAATAAAAGGAGCACCACCAGCTGTGGGACGGACATGTCGCTTGGCTACACATTGACGACGGTTCTGTAACTCATGGTGGTGGTTGGCTTGTCTATTACGCTGATGATGATCCTCCACATCAGAGACTATCTCATTACTCCATCTTTGATAATACTCGGGTTGTTCCATTAGTCTCTGTGGACTTGCGGAATATGAACTGTAAGCATTATGAAGCTGACCTGAATACCAACCGGGATGGTTTCGGTTTGTTCTGTCACTCGCCATCTCTCCTGAGAATCTACCCAAACCTCTTCTAGCCCCTATGTTGTTGTGATATATGTAGTCAACACTTTCGTAGTTCATGCCTCCACCAGCGTATGGAGGCATTTGAAGCGAATGTGCACGGGAATAGCGATCGAACTCATCGTGTGATGGATACGAAGAAGGGCTTACACGCGTGTATGGTTGTTCTCTTGGATAGAAAGGAATGTCGGGCCGAAGTTGTTCTGTTACATGTCTCCTCCCTTGTCTTCCAAGACGTCCTCCTGGTCCCTCGAGTTGCAAAGACCTGTTCTGATACCGTTCGTTGTATGCGGTAGTCTCGTTACGCCTCTTCTCAGCGAAAGTGGATGAGGAACTAGCTCCTTCGTCTTCGGGGTATCTCCGCATCTCAAATTTGCCTGATCTTATCTTTGCAAGAGCATTCCATTGTTCGTTTTCATCAAGAAGTCGGTCTTCTTCCCTTTCCTCAGACGAAGACTCACTTCCATCATAAGCAGAAGAAGTCTTGTTTTCAAGATAATCATCACCCTTTGTTTGTTTCTCTTCAATCGGGGAAGCATCAGGAGAGGCTTCAGCATTACCGGATGAATCACTCGCTCTTGCAGCCACCACACGATCAACACTCAACCTCCCCGAGCTAGCCTCAGATCCTGCAGCTTCTACCACCACAGTGTTCATCATCATACCAGACTCCAATCCAGAGTTTTCCTCTACTTCATTCTTCTCTACGATCGGGGAAGCATCAGGAGAGATTTCATCGTTACCGGATGAATCACTCGCTCTTGCAGCCACAACATGACCAACACTCAATCCTCCCGAGCTAGCCCCATACCCTGCAACTTCTGCCTCAGTTTTCGTCATCATATCAGACTCCAGTCCAGAGTTTTCCTCTTGTTCAATCTTCTCAGGATCACCAGGTGAACATTCCTGCTGTTCGAGTTCGCTTGTTTCATCTCCATGAGTTAACTCCAACTCACCAAGCTTCTTCTCCACAGACTCCATCTCATACTCTTGTCTCGAGGATGACACAAGGACCGCGTCCTCCCTTGATCTGCAGGACACATTGTCGGCTTCAGACTCATTGGTTCGAGCCCCTTCGTGTCCCGAAGACGGAAGAACCTTGTCCTCCCTTGAGCTATTGGACACATTGTTGGCTTCAGACTCATTAGTTCGAGTCCCCTGGTGTCCCGAAGACGGAAGAACCGTGTCCTCCCTTGAGCTGTTGGACACATTGTTGGCTTCAGACTCATTGGTTCGAGTCCCCTCGTGTCCCGAGGACGAAAGAACCTTGTCCTCCCTTGAGCTATTGGACACATTATTGGCTTCAGGCTCATTAGTTCGAGTCCCCTCTTGTCCCGAAGACGAATGAACCGTGTCCTGCCTTGAGCTGCAGAACACATTGTTGGCTCCAGGCTCATTGGCTTGAGTCCTCTCTGTTTCTCTCTCTGTTTCTACAGGACTTGGTGTAATGTTTGAAGCAACACTTCGTCTTTTAGCTGAAACCAAAAGAAGCAAACAAACAAAACAAAGTTCAATAAACTGACACAACATCACTTCCTTGAGTTCAGACACAAACCAAAGAAGACATAAACTTCTTTTGAGTTCAGACACAAAACACAAACCTTGAAGAATAGCAGAACAACCACCACACTGATAAACAGGTACATCTTCATCTTCTTGAAGAATCTTTAAACATTTAGGGCATTTCACTAATCGAAATCTTTTACTCGTTTGACTCGCCATTGATAGTAATCGAATCACGATGACTTTGAATCACAAAGAAAGATCGAAACTTTGTGAAGTTTTCTTTTTTTTCTCGAGGTTCTACAGAAAGCAGAGACGAAGACGATAAAGGTCAACGCTTTGTGACTTAAGAACTTTTGTTGAAGACGAATATTTAAAGGTTTAATTCAGAGGAAGATTTAAGAAATCTAAGAGTTTTGGCTTTCGATTTTGAGAGTTGGATTTGGATGAAGAAGCAAGATTACATCTTTCAAGAATCGATAGAAAGATATCAAGAATTCAAGTAAAAACTCTTTGTGCTCTCGAGAGAGATTATGAAAGAAGAAAACCCAGAAGTTTAAGATTATATATAGAGAGAGAGAGAAATGGAATATAAAAGGAGAGAGAGGAGAGAGAAGTTCTTGTCGTGGGGACGAAGTAGGAAGAAGAAGAAGAAGAAGATATTGAGAGAACAGAGCNAGCAAAAAAAAAAAAAAAAAAACCCAACTCGTTATACGGTTTTTTTTTCTAATAATGTTAGAGAAAAGTCTCTTTATTTTTCCGTGTCAATAAAGTTTTTTTTCCTTAATTACTTTTTGAGGAATATTCAGATATATCTACTCAACAAATTTCAAATAAATAATCTCATGGCTGAATTTGTTTTTTTTTTTCTCTCAATCACACATTAATAAGAAGTTGTCTCTTAACACGCAAGCAGATAGTCTGGCGCGCAGATCCCGTTCTTTCTTATCTGATTTCACTTATGTAGACACAATAACTCCGACTTGGCTTTCCACTTCGAGAGCTAGTTAAATTTAATGTGTGGTTGACAAAAAAAAAAAAAAAAAAAATTGGATAACCAATTCGGAAGAAAATAATCTACAAATTTGAAATTGTGAAAAAAAATACGGATCTTCGAGCCAAATTATATGTTTGTGTATTCGTCGTACGCGGAATGACTAACAATGAGAAGTCTGAAAAATATCCTCGTAGAAGTTGGTAATCGTGAAATTGTGTATGTAGGGCTGACCAATCGTCCAGGTGTTGAATAATATGGATGAAGTCCGCACAGTCTGTCTGAAATAATTAACTGTCAATTCTTCGATTGTGAAGTTCTGGCATCGTCCATAAAAGAGCTTCCAACTCTGAATGAAGTGGTGAAAGGCTTTGTAGCTGACATTTCGCCCCCATAAAGATTACCTTGTTATCTCTATCAGTTCAGATCCATCCAAGTCCAGAAGTGGGATCAGATTGTTTTCAGAAACCATCTACCTGACATATTAAACCATTTATAATGTTAGGTTCCACTAAAGACTGTTCCTCACCCGAAGAGGGTAAAATATACGTTTCTTTCCAAGATATGGAATATGTCTCTGCATTCGGGAGAATGTCGTCCACATCCAGTTGTACCTCTTGTAAGCTTTTTTTTATTCTTGCTTTCCATATTAACCATAATATCCATAAGAATAAATCATAACGCTCCATATCTCGATTCTTCAAAGGATACCGCCATACAGATAGTTCATATTAGTGTAAATTGAATATGATGGAAAGACCTCCATCCTTTTCGGATTCTTGCAGAAATTCTCAAATCTGCCTAACTGAGACACACTCAAAGAAAACATGATTAATTGTTTCCTCCGCACAACCACATCGTTTGCAGATTGTATCGCATTGGACTCCCCTATGAACTAATTTTGTGGTTACCGTCAAACTCCCTGTGATAATTTACCAAAGAAATGTTGTATCTTCAGGGGACATTTTATTTTTCATGTGAAAGCTTTTAGAGCTTCCAAACCTAGTCCCCATGGCTGAATTTGTTGAAACTTTAAAAACCAACAAAAAAATTAATTTAAGGGAAATTACATCAATTAACCAAAAAAAAATAATTAAGTATCTAACACCTATCTTTTGATATTTAATTTTTAACTTTTTTTAACGTCTAAAATCGATTTTATTGATGATAATGTGAGATTACAAAGCGTGAATACATCAAATTTGAACAACAAATCCTAACATAAAGATACAAAAACACATGAATACAACCATTTTTCATAAATACGGGAAATTGAAACAATTTCGGTGATGAAGTGAAGTATAACCCTGCTCTCTTAACAAAAGCCTTACGGGCTAACAGAATACTTCTGTTATGTCTCCCTTCATACACTTCAAATTACCTTTTCACCTCTATTTTGTTTTTTTGTTTTTTATTTTGTTAAGATATACTCCATTATTATATTAACTTCTTTTTTAAACCAAAAACTTAATTAATTTTTTTTTTAAACGTCAAATTCACCAATTTAATTTGTCGATGCGTCCAAAAAAAAAATATTAGAAAATTTACAATATTATCCCCCAATTGTGAATAAAGAAAAAAATTATGGGATCGAAGATATAATTTGATTTTTTGAGATGACAAAAAACTAATTAATGATTTTTCTTAGAATATCTAGTATAATTAAAGGAATTGCAACAAGAACTGAAACAAAGTTTTGTTTAGATTTTAATTGACAACCACTAAAATATTTAGAGGGATAACTAGGAATATGAATATAAATGAATTAAAAGAAAATGAAAATATGACAAAAAATTAATCAAAATAGAAATCATTCCTCAACGAATTTATAAAGGAATATATTTTTTCTGTAAGAAGAAAACTATGAGTCTCACCTCTTTAAATTTTGGTAACAAACTAATTACAAATGGTAAAACAATTGAGTGATTGAGAAGAACAAAACGTTTCTCTTTGTTCTTATTTTAAAAGATGGTTACCAATCGAAGCTCAGACCAATGGATAGAGGAAAAAAATAGATAGAGAGAAGATCACGAGTTCGAGCTGTGTTAGAAAAGGTTGGTTCGCCAAAAGCGAGTATCTTACATGGTTTGACCCCGCCCTGAGGAAATTAGGGGTCTGCCGACTCTGATGGTTATCAAATTTTTTTTTAAAAAATAGAGACACAATAAATGGTTTTTTCACCTAACAAAAATTTTGGATAAAGAGTTGTTATAAAGTAGAATTTGGCATTGTTTTAATGTCGGCGCCTGTTTTTAATTTACATTTATGTGAAAGAGAAAACTAAAGGCCTACTTACTTCTTCATTTAACATTTATTGATCCCAATATGTATCTTTTACTTTACGTCGTTACCATTTATTTCCCTTAATCTTTACTATAAATCCATGTTCTAGAAGTAGATATATACTACTCCCTCTGTATTCGAAAGAGTGTTATTCTAATATTTTCCACGTCAATTAAAAAACAAGGTCAAATTTCTTTTATACCCTTATTTTATTTATCTAATTATAATTTATGTTATTTCTTTTAATTACAACTGTTGTCATTAATTGAGATTAAAGAAGGAACGTTTTGTTAAAAATTGCATTGGAATTCTGGAATGACATTCTTTCAAAAACAAAAAAATTAAGTTAGAATGACACTCTTTCAAATACAGAGGGAGTAACATCTAACATCTAGCTGAAAAATTGGATATTAAACGAAAAGTTAATTGGAGATTAGTTTTTAAATATTTTTGGTATTTTTAACTCAAATCAATTTTATAGATACAATAAGATTTTATAACTTTTATTTTCTAAAATTTTTGACTTGTTTTCAGATAAAACCTAACTAATTTATACACAATTCTAAATATTATAATAGACACTCCCTCCGTTTCGCTTTAGTTGATGGTTTAGGAAAATTTTTTCGTTTCATTTTAGTTGATGTTTTCAAGTTTCTATGCAAAAATAAAATGTTATGTGATGTTTGTGACTATTAATATTCTGCAGTATAATTTTCTATTGGTTTAATTAGTTGTATTTAATATTGTTTTTTGTGTAAAAGAGATAAAATGAATAAAAGTTAGTAATTTCATAATTGGCATGCAAGAACCTTAAACATCAAATAATTCAAAAGAGAGGGAGTATTTGACTACTTTTAACGATCAATTTTAGTTAAAAGTTTAATCCGGTAAATTTAATAGTAATAATGTTTGAAAAATCGGAATTACGTAAAAACTAATTGGATGACCACGGACTAACGAATATACAAGAAAGTAATCGGTTTATACGAAACTTTTCAGCTATAAATTCTTTTCTTTATATGAAAAACTAAACTTAAAACAACTACTTGTATAAAAAAATATTAAATTTTCAAATATGATATTCGGGGGTATATTGTATTTTAATATTTCAGTGAATACTGACAAGAAAAATTAAAAAGGTAATATTATATATAGAAAATGCTGGAAACAGCCTGGTCTAATAAAGGAAATAAAACTTAGAAAAAAGTTTATAAGAATAATATAAAGGGACCATCAATGATATCTTTTCTTTAGTTATCTTTAAAATTTGATTATTTTTGGTATCTAACTAATAAAGTTTTTAGCTAGCAGTCTTTGTAAAGTCTTTTCACACATGCAATCACAATTTTATAACTTAATAAATTAGTATGTACATAAATATATTTTGCATGCGTGTTCATAATTATGCACTTCACTATATAATGTTACACGAGAAGAGAAACAAAAAAAGGCGATGGACTCTTTCTCAAAGTTGAAATAGTAAAATTACTTTTTTCTTTTTAAATTTTTTATAAGTTGGAAACAAAGTCATGTAGAACATGACCAATCCTAATATAGTCAGATCTTATTATACTATATATATATATATATAGTTTGACCAAATCACAAAATCTCAACACGAATTAGAATTGGAGTTTGGAGGAAAATACATAAAAACAGTATTAAAACTAACTCGTTCAACTTTGATTTCTTGTCTATAAGTTATATTAAATCTAATAATCATTCCTTTTTTTATTAAGGGTTGTTTTAAGAGTATTTTTTGTTCAAAAATAGATGATGTTTTCTACAAATAGATGCAAATATTTAATGTTATTCGTCTTTTGTGACTTTTGTATTATGCAATATTTTTCTTGATTGTTTAAAATTGTTTTCATTAATGTTTTTTTATGCAAAATACGTAAAATGAATAAAATTTAGTAATTTTTTAATTTGTGAGTAATAACTTGAAACATCAAGTAAAAAAAGAGAAAGAGTACTGATAATTAAAAGGGTTAAACCCATGTCAATGATGAACTAGACTTAATTTCATATCTGTGTGGGTGAGAAAGAACAATGTGACTTAGTTTCTGCGTAGCAGGTGCATCGAACCCTGATGGTGTTTGCCACTAGATCCCGTCTCCTTACCACCAGACCACAAACCCTTCTCAAAAATAATTAAATATAAGTTGTTTTTAATGAAGAAAAATGTTAATTCTTTGGTGTTCATTTATATTTGTCTTGACAAACATTTGAACAAGTAAAAATGGCTAAAAATAATTTAGTCGTTATGAAAAACATTCAAAAACACTTTTTATTTGCATTTCACATTAACTCAAACTATTTGAGTCAACCAAATTGAGATATTATTGGAGTATTAGGTTGTGTGTGTGTGTGCCTTTTGACTTTCTCTTCTTTAGGCTTTTTAGTTACTTAGGCTTTACATCATTATTACATAAGCATAAAAGACAAACTCCGAGACAGAAACACATGTCGGTAGCTACCCTAAAAGTTCAAGAAACAACACACAAACACACATATTCCCCCTGTATTTAGTAGTTTATTTTCAAAGTTTTTTTGGTTTCATATAAATTGATTTTTGTAACTTTTTCAAATCATTTTTATTAGTTTGTATTAGTATATTATACATTTATAGAAAATATTTGAATTTATTGAAATCGTTATTTGTACCAAACATTGGTAGTCAAGTGATCGAGAAAGAGACGACTAGTATATTCGCCACCGTTGTCGCACTGAAGAGCTTTGATTGTTCTGTTGAATTGAGTGCAAACATAAGCAGAAAAGTTAATGAATGTTCGAAATGTATCACTTTTCTTTTGAAGTGGAATGACCCAAGCATAATGAGAGAAATGGTCTAAGAATAATAAATAATATTTGAAACCGCTATTACTGAGAACCGGAGCTGTCCAAATGTCAGAGTGAACAATTTGAAAAGGTTCGGTAACAGTAGTAGACGAAGAGAAAAGCGGGAGACGAACATGTTTACCCACACGACAAGCATGACACAAAGACGTCATGTCAGCCATATTATTGAAAGAAAAACCCAAAGAATGTAAAGAGCGTTGAATAGATCCTCCCGGGTGACCCAATCTGCGATGCCAAAGAGTGTTCCCCACGTGAAGAGCAAGAGGAGTGGAAGAGATTGTGGGAGACACCGAGTATAATGGGCCAGAGCTGTCACATCGGAGAACCTGTTTCCTGGTTGCTATATCCTTAACAGTAAAACCAAGAGGATCAAATTCAACAGTGCATTGATTATCAATGACAAAACGTCGAACAGAGACGAGATTTTTAATGATAGATGGGCAAACAAGTACATTTTTAAGCAAAAGAGGACGGTTCGAAGATGGTAAGGAACCGTGTCCCAGTTTAGTGACGGGTGCAAGAGATCCATTACCGACTAACACTGTAGGAGTTATGCTCGAATTAAAAACAGAATGAAGGGTACCTGGTTGGGCCGTGATGTGATTCGTGGCGCCGGAGTCCATATACCATGACGAGTCAGCTGGTTCTTGCAATTTCATCGTGCTAAAGGCATGAGACAGAGCACTTGGGATCATGGAAGATGAACCTGCAGTTGAAGCTGTGTCGTGAGCGACATGAGAGGATACTAATGGAGGAGATGGTTGTTGCATCAACGGAGGAGACGGTTGTTGCATCATCGGATACGGGCTCGGGTAGTGAGGATATGGCCATGGTGGGTAACCATAGGGAGCAGACGGAGGAGGAGATTGGTGATGACTGGGATTTTGATTTCCACGACCGCCGCGTCCTCTGTTACCACGACCACCGCGTCCTCTGTTTTTGTGATTGTGTTGTCCTCGGTTATTGCTGTAGTGAGTGGGCTGTTGATGAGCATCAAAGGGATTGGCGGCATAGAGAACATTAGGAGAGGATGGTGATGGTGTGTGCGTAACAGCCAAGCGAGTCTGCTTGTGTAGACGATCCTCTTCCGAAAGCAGCATGGATCGACAGTCATGAAAGCTCGGAAACGGTGATCGATGGCGAATCACATTGTGTATGCCATCAAACTTCTCACTTAGCCCGTTAAGACAATGCATAACGAGAGCACGATCGGACACGGGAGAGTCGACATTCGCAAGCAGGTCGGAAAGAGATTTGAGCTTGCGACAGTACTCTTGAACCGAGAGATCGCCAATGGTGAGAGTGCGAAGCTCGTTCTCAAGGGAGAGAGCACGAGTTTCCTTATTTTCACGAAACAGATTCTCGAGAGCAAGCCAGAGATCATAAGCGGTGCACTTCGGTTTGAGAATTGTTTCAACCAGAGATGGGGTGATGGTTCCATAGATCCACATCTTGACGAGGCCGTCTCGTTCTTTCCATACCTGTGCATTGGCAGGAGTTGGAGTGGTGGAACCCTCGAAGTGGGCAAGCACACCGAATGTGAGACAGTGAGTCTCAAACAATTCTCTCCAGATGTCGTAATTCATCTTGTCCAAATCGAGGACAATCGGAATGTAAGCGCGGATTTGACTGATGCCAAACGGCTTATCCGAGGAAAGAGGTGTGATTTCAGCCATTGAAGAGAGAAGAAGAAGAAGAAGAGAGAAAGGGAGAACGAGAAAGAATAAGAGAATAAGATCGTTAGGCTGCTGATACCATGTAAGTTTAGAAGACTCAATGATTCTCATTAATTTAAGTGATACAATATATACACAATGTAGACTCCTAATATCTATACGCAATCTTAACTATACAAGTATATTCTAACATAATATTCTGTCTAACACATAAACGGTTTCTTAACGTGTGAATTTTTTTTTGCCTTGTGGTCAAGAGTTTAAAGGCTTTTACATCAGAGATGGGGATCGAATCCCATATAATGCTATTTCTCGCATATTTTCAGGTGCAATCTTGGATTGTCGGAATTGTGTTCATCCCTCATTAAGGTTTAAGATTCTTTTTTCTTTTAACATTGAAAATATTTTATTTCTATTAATCAATTCAAAATAACGTAAACCAAAAAACATTATCGGATACAAAGAAGTGATGCAAATCCATAGACATCAATAGGGGTTATGTTAATGCATCAACAACCAACCAAGTGGACGATAAAAATCCAAAAAATACTTATAGATGTCCAACAAAAATTCGAAAAAAAATTAAATTTAAGATTTAGCTAGCGTAACTAATATAGTGATAAACCAAAAAAAACACTATAAAAGAAGAAGCCACACTGTTGACCTTATAATCGGGAAACACGTGGAGACAACAACAACCAAAAGTTCACCGGAAATAATAACAAAAAAGAACCATTGTAGTTCCATATTGAATCACCGACCACAGATATTAACACAATTCATAAAAACGAAAGATAAATGAATATGGAAAAGGAAAGAAACATCGAAAGGACCGACACACAACACATTTCCTTTATTTTTTGTAGAATCTCGAAGTAATCCCTTAGGATTAGGAGATATCTTCAGATGTTTGGAAAAAATTTTATTCGGTTTTCCCACATTCCGGGTTTTTCCCCAAACCGTAACGATTCCCCATAGTCGATAAAGGAACATATTATAAGAGTATCTCCAAAAGACTCTCTAAATCTTCGAATATGAAGATTTTTACTCTCAAAAAAAAACTTCTAAACTTCAAATTTGAAGTTTCATAGTTTATATTTTCTTTTTAGTCCCTACAATTACACATATCATACTTTTTATTCTTAAAAGTTTTGTTGTTTATCGTTTTAATGTTCAACTATCTTACCATCTCATATTATTTCAAATATTTTTTACCATCTCATATTATTTCAAATATTTTTTATAAATGTAATTTTTACACATAAAATTAAATAAAAAATTTAAATAAAACTAAAAATATTTTATAACTAGATTTGTACAACAACAATATTACATTAAAGAAACTTAATAGAAAAAACTAAAAAAAAATTACATGAATACATAATTATTATATAAATTTAAATGCTACAACAACACTAATAAATATAATTTATAAATTAATATTGTTGTGATAATTACTACTTTTTTGATAATTTTGTAGATGTGTTAGTTATTTATAAATGTTCAATGAATTTAAATTAGTTATAATAAATACAAAGACCACAATGTAAAATACAAATATTTTTGAAATTAAATTTGAAGTATTGGTTTTAGAGAATAACATCGTCAAACTTCAAATATAAAGTTTTGAAAACTTTAAAACGAGGTTCCTTTTCGGAGATGCTCTGGGAGTGGCATATTAGATATCAAAAATTCATGTATTCAGTTATATCACTATCCAAACATATATGATTGATCCTACAATTGGAGATAACAGACAATACATGATTGATCCTTCTAGTTAAGCTGTTTTGTCCAGTCAAACTGTTCCCATTTGCGGGCAAAGCTCACAACCGCGTCCTTCTGGCTCTCGAAGGACGCTTGCCTTCTTCGTCTGTACATGTCTTCTTCAGGCAATCCGAGCATTCCTCTTATTACATTCAGTCCAAGGTTGCTTTTGAACTGTTGCTCATCGTCTATCACGTGAACAAAACCTTTGTCTAGACCAAACTCGACGTGGAAGTAAGGGAAATTCTTCGGTATAGAGTTCCTAAGGCCCTTCACGCCGCTAGTTTCAATAAGCTTCTTTGCATTGTGTTGACTCCATTCACTCTCGGCTTCATCAATCGCCTTTTTAAAGTAAAGAGGAGCTTCTTTCGCTATCTCCCGAGGAATTGGGATGCATTCGATCAGACAATGTCGACGTTGCTGAGACAAACCAATCACTGTCTCTAGAAACAAAGCTTCTTTTCCTTCTTTCGCGTACATCATTATAAGACACTTCTTGAAATTACGAATCTCGTCCCAAACATTGTCGTCAACGCTTCTACTGGCTGCTTCGTGCTGCATTGTCAAGATACAACAATGGCCTGGGACAATAGGCTGATGTTGCGGTAACATTAGATAGGTGAAGTTTGCGATTGACACAACTAAGTGATTTCGCTGCTTTGTGTTCTCAAAACAAAAGAGACATCGTTCTTGCTGAGTCACGAGGCGAATGTTACTAGATGATTCCTGTTTCCGGGACTTTTTGCTTGAAGTAGTGTCACCATACTCATCATCATCATCATCATCATCATCATCAGCTTCGTTAGATGTTTTGTACCGTTTGTTCTGCATTATGCTTCTCGCTAACTGCATATCCGTATCATCTTCTTCGTTCTTTCTTCTAACCGAGGAATCTTTGAAAGCATATCTAACGAGTAAGAAAAAGAAAGTTAGAACCGTTTTGACGTACAAAAGAAAAGCTCTAAACCTGCTCACGGTAAAAACTTACCTCGCTGCAGTTCGAATGCAATGCTCTTTGGATGAATCGTCTTCAACAGCTTTCAACCTTTCTGCTTCTTCCTGTGAAAAATCAAAGCAAGTAAGTAAAACACCTAAAACGAACTAAGTTCGAAAAACAATCAAGAAAGAGACTCTCACCATAAGTTTCTCGGCTTCTTCAACTTTCCCTTGCATACGAAACCGAAAGGCTTTAGCAACCAATTGATTCACACTCAAAGTTTCAATACTAAGAAGAGCTCTTTCACCATCCACATCACTTTTGTGATCTTGATGGGTCTCTAAGGAAGAGATTGATTCATTCGAAAGCATTTCCTTCATAAAGTTCCCATTATTTGAAAACTTATTCAAGTGATCAACAGTTTCATGGATCTTCTTTCTCTTTCTCCGTGATAATGAAGGATCTGTTTTGGGAGCTCTCAATACACGATGATGCAGAGAGTCATCAAACTGTGTTCTTTCTAGTGCCATTACTAAATACACACAACAACAACACAGTGAGGTTTTGGGATCATACAGAAACTAGAATCAATTGGTTATACAAAATCTACAAACCCTAAAAGGAAAGAGATAACACTATGAATGATCTTAAGGATTCATAAGATTCGTCACAAAAGTTCGATCTTGGTGAATATCACAGAGTATATCGACGAAATTTCGAAACTTTCGAATCGAATTAGCATAAAGTTCGAAACTTTTCAATCGGAAAAAAGAAACGAATCAAACCCAGAAAGTCGAATTCGAGAATCATAATATGATAAAGCGATGCAAACCTGGAGAGAAGATTGAAGCTTTCGAGAGACCTAAAGGTTGATCCGAAAAGAAGCAGAGACAAAGAGAGAGGGAAAGACTAAAACCAGATTATATAAAACTCTTTTTTGGTGGGCTTAGTGATAAAACCCGAATCCGAAAAATCCGACCCAAAACTCGACACGAAAAACCTGAACCCGATTGGTAAAAATATCTGACCGGATTTCGTTGGGTCGAGTATCAACATGTATTATCTGAACCCGATCTGAACTCGAATGGATATTTAAAAAATCTAAAAACCCGAATTGAACACGAACCCGAACAGAATCCGAAATCTTAAAAACCTCAAAATCCAAAAATTTANTCTAACACTACTCAATCCTACTCAAAACCAAATACACCTGAACCAAACCCGACCTAAATTATAAAAATATCCAAACAGAGTTTAATGTATTATTTGAATGCGGTCTGAATTCGAATGAATTTGAAAAATCTAAAAACCCGAATTGAACACGAACCCGAACAGATTCCAAAATCTTAAAAACCCGAAAGTCCAAAAATTTTC
>OVAN01000086.1:0-65072 GCA_900406275.1 Anastatica hierochuntica | reverse complement strand
TATAAAAATATCCAAACAGAGTTTAATGTATTATTTGAATTCGATCTGAATCCGAATGGATATTTGAAAAATCTAAAAATCTGAATCGAACACGAACACGAACAGAATATGAAATCTTAATAAATCTGAAAATCCAAAAATTTTCTTGGATATATTGAGTTTTACTTACACTACTAAATCTTACCCAAAACCAAATACACCTAAACCAAACTCGATCTAAATTATAAAAATATCCAAACAGAGTTTAATGTATTATTTGAATCCGATCTGAATTCGAATGGATATTCAAAAAATATAAAAATCCGAATCGAACACGAACCCGAACAGAATCCGAAATCTTAAAAGCCTGAAAATCCAAAAATTTTCTTGGATATGTTGAGTTTTTCTTACACTACTCGGTCCTACCCAAAACCAAATACACCTAAACCAAACCCGATCTAAATTATAAAAATATCCAAACAGAGTTTAATGTTACGTCCCAAAAAATACGAAATCCGATCGTACACGAACCAAACTCGACACCGAAACCCGAACGTTCACTACTAGTTTGGACCTTAATCAATTATTCAACCAATAAAAATTCGTAATCAGATTACAAATGAACATCTTCACAAATGATTCCACGTTATGGAAGATTTTAAACCCTTGACCACTAAGCTAAAGGGTTTCCACCGGGGAAAAATTTCTTAAGGCATCAATAATTATGAAACGTATATTTTAGAAGCATTTTTCACCTTAGATTTCATATAAATTTAAGTTCTTACATCTTAGCTTAGTACTAAAGGTTCTGAAGAGTATCTAAAACAGAACATAACACAATTGACACAAACATAAGTACAAAGAAACACATTTTGACTGCAACAAATAAATAAGCAAAGAAGAGAGTACTCAATCAAACTTAGACAACCATGGTTGCTTGTTGTCTATTGTTTCTGCTCTGAAGAAGCCTCAAAAGCTGTCTATATCCACTTTTGTAATGATCCAAAGCGAAACAAAGCTGCCTTATCGCTTCTCGCTTCTCTTCTTCTCCTTCTGATATCACAACTCTCTGCAACTCTACTAGCTTTTCGAGGTCTTTAGCCATATCTCTGAGTTCCTCCATAGTGTTCTTCGCGTTTCTTGATTCAATCACAAACTCGGTCTGCTTATAGCGCAGCTCGTTAAGTTGCTTCTCCTTCTGCTCTATTTGGATGTCCCTTGATCTCATCTCTGCTTTTAGATTGTTTACTTCCGCAAAGACTCCATCTTTCTCTGCCATTAACATATCGTATCTCAGTTTGTGTTTGTCGAAATCTTTGTTCAATGATTCGAGGTCTGTCTTCAATGCATTGATCACAGCCTGCATCTCTATTTTCTCTGCATCAGAATGCTTAACTTGATCTTCTAGTACCTCAACGCGTGTTTCGATTTCTTTGACTCGAGTTTCCAAGAAAGTCTTCCTCTCTAACAAACCATCAATATCACTCTGCAGCTTCGTTTTTTCTTCACACAATGTTTCCTTTAGCTCTGAGATCTCAGCTTTCGATACATCCAAACATTCTTTATTCACCTCAAGCTCATTCACTAGATTCTCAATTACGACAGCCGAGTCTGAGAGCTTAGTTTCTAGATCAAGAACTCGCCTTTTCTCAGTCACAATTTCACTATCCTTAGCCTCTATCTCTCTCTGTGCAGCTTCCAGTAAAACAACATAAGACTCACTCTTATCACTCTCACTCTTTAGCTTCTCAATCTCTTGTTTGGAATCTCGGAGCTTTAGACTAGTAGTCCTCAGCTCTTCTTCGCATTGGAGAAACCTCTTCATCAACTCTCCATAACTCATTTGCTTCTCACCTAACTCAAGACTACTATGCATTGTCCTTGGTGAGACCAAATGGTGATTAAGAGATGAGTAAAAGGCTTCTGCTTCCGAATCTAACTCGGAATAAGAAGAGTCAGAAGAATCATGATTCGGAGAAACATCAGAACTTCCAATATTAAACTGAATCCTATCAGACTCTGGAGTTACAGGAGAAGAAGATGCATTTTGGTCTAAACCTGAACAGAAACAAAACACAATCAAAGAAGAGAAACACATGAAAGAATTAGAGAAAGATCTACAAAACCTGATGAGATTTCTTCAAATGAGTTCGAATTTTGTGGTGACTCACATGAATCATTATCAGAGATCTCTAGTCCAGTTTCTGTGTAAGAATCCATCTACAATACACATCAAACAAGAACAAGTTTGCAAACACTATCATAGAAACAAATGTGATCTTCACTAACAATGTGAGACAAAGAACAAGTTCTACAACATTAGAATTTGAAAAAAGAGAGTCTTTTTCAACAATTTTGTTCATCAAGTGAAGAGCCCAGAACCCAAAATTCAATCTTTGTACACAGAAATAATCAATTTCAACTTGAATTGAGAAAAGAGTCTTTTTGAACAGTTTTGTTCATCAGATGAAGAACCCAAAACCCAAAAACAAAAACCCAGAACGAATCTAATCGAAAAAGAGTTAGTAAACTCAGATCATAAGATCAACAACACAAAGATCTTAGTCTAAGCTCCATAAACAATTGTGACCTTCACTAACAAGTAACACAAAGTGAAGACAAAGAACAAGTTCTACAACATTACAACTTGAAAAAAGAGTCTTTTTCAACAATTTTGTTCATCAGATGAAGAACCCAGAACTCAAAATTCGAACTTTGTACTCAGAAATAGTCAATTTCAACTAGAATTGATAAAAAGAGAGTCTTGCTGAATAAATTTGTTCGTGAGATGAAAAACCCAGAACCCAAAATTCAATCTTTGTACACTGAAATAATCAATTCAATTAAAATTTTACAGAAAAGAGTCTTTTTGAACAATTTGTTCATGAGATGAAGAACCCAGAACCCAAAAAGAAAAACCCACCACGAATCTCATAGAAACAGAGTTAGTAAATTCAGATCATAAGATCCACAACACAAAGATCTTAGTGTAAACTCCATAAACAACAATGAAATTTCACTAACCTGAAAATTGATTTTAGGATGAGAGAAAATTTGCAAGAGGAGAAAGGAAGAAGATGATGGGGGTTTTTATGTAGATAAGTTCTAGGGTTTGTGAGTTACGAAGAGAGAAGGTGAAAAAGGAGGGAAGATTTGTCTGATAGTGAAGAGAAAGTGGCGCTCTTTCGGATTCAAATGTTTGCCATTTTCTCCATTTCTGTCGTCTTCTCTCTTTCTTCCCTGTGGCCAAAAACATCTCTCTACATGCGAAAATATCTAAAAGAGTTAAACCAATCACCGGAGCAAATTTTTCGAACGGAACCGAACCAAAATTTTCAAACTGAACCCATACCAAGTAATTTGACTTTAGATTTCGAACCGAACCGAAAGTGAATTTTAAACAATTAATTTAAACAAATACCTCTCTCGTTAACATTTAATACTTACCTATTTTAGATTTTCAGGTAGTTTTGGTTCAAAAATCAAACAAATTTCGAAATCCAAATCGAATTTTCTACCAAAACATAATTATTTTTGAATAGATTTATTATTAAAAACCGTATAAATCGAAATCTAAACAACACAAACCAAACCAATATACTGGTCTTTCTATAAATTGATTAAACCTAAAATCGGAAAACCTGAAACTTGTTTATTATAAACCATACTAAACCGAATAATGAATGCCCCCACTAGGGCGTAACAAATAATTCGGACTGGATCCGAATCGAATAAGACATAACCAAACTGATTTGAATCTGAACAATAACCCGAACAATTTCTAAACTGAATGATACCAAAATATACATATGATTTTATAGTTAAAAATTAAATTTTATATTATTTTATTTTTTTCCCGAGTAAATAAGTTTTTCTCAAGTAGTTCGGATTTTTCAGATTCAATTTGGTTAGTTTTAAAATTTCAAAAACCGATCCGAACTGACCCAAATCTTAATCGGAAGTAACCCGAAACTCAACCGATTCCTTTATAGGCAAACTCGAACTACCCAAAAGCGAATGGAATCGATCCGAACTCGATCCGAAGAACGAATGACCAATCCTAGCCCCACGAGTCACCACACACCAACTATTGAGCTCGGTTCGATTCCGGTTCGAAAATTGAACAATGAACCGAAAAATAATCTAATATTATTTTGGTTATTGGGCCTTATGGGCCTAAATATTAGGCCTTTGGTTTTAAGGCCCGGCCCATATATTGCATCGTTTGTCTTCAACCTTATGCTTCGTTATGTTCTTAATTAGTGAGACGCGAAGATAACTGAGCAGAGGAGAGGGATTCAGATCTATACGATCCCATCGTCTTCTTCTCGACGATCGCTTCTCTCAATCTTACATTGTCTCGCATCCACGCTTCTCTGATAGTTTCACTGATCTCCACCGTGAAGCTGCGCTTGATCTCTTCCCCCTCTGTGAACTGATCTGATCTGAGGTAAAATCACCATTTCTCCTCGAATCTCGATTTGTTTTACACGATCTCACTGTTCGATTTCGTTAGATCTGATTCCAATTTCGCGTTGGTTATCGATTTTTTTGTTCGTTTGTTTATCATGTCGTTCTCTGTGATCTGTTTTTTGTGTAGATTTGTTTCTGTTTTCCTTGATCTGAGAATATGCTTACTAAGTTTGAGACGAAGAGTAACAGAGTTAAGGGACTGAGTTTTCACCCTAAAAGACCATGGATCCTCGCGAGTTTGCACAGTGGTGTGATCCAGCTCTGGGATTATCGTATGGGTACTTTGATTGATCGATTTGATGAGCACGAAGGACCTGTTCGTGGTGTTCATTTCCATAATACACAGCCTTTGTTCGTCTCTGGAGGTAAACTTTCTTCTATACGCTATGTTCATCTGCAAATTTGTATGTATCTAGAAATCCCGATCAGCTTGGATAAGTATCGACTCTTATTATGCGTGTTCAATGCTCAGTTTTTTAGATCTAGCTTGGTTTACTGTCATTGTAAAGGATTGTTTGCTCATTTAGTTTAAGGACCATCCGGTTGATGACTTTTGTGTTGCTATCGTTATCAGCAATTGGTGTCATTTTCTTCTGTCTTACTTTTAATCTCTCTTTTAATCCTGATTTCTTACAACTCTTCCTTCTTCATTCACAATCTAGAAGCTCATTAGGTTTTATGTTATTTCGTTTTTCGGTTATACTGTGACCTTCAATGCTAAATGTAATCTTTTACATGAATTTTCATTTCATTGAGATTGATGTGGATTATGTCCATTTGGTTTCAGATATAGATAAAATGATATTCTTCTCTTGTCTATTTATTACATCTATTTTGCTGAAATGGTTTTGATTTCTCTGTTGACATTGATAGATATGAAACATGTGAGGTTAAACACTCTGAGCTTCTCCAAGTTTTGAATTTGTGTTTTACATTGTTGCACCTACAAATCAAATTCAATCATTTGACGCATTTAAACAGAGAGTCCAAGAACTAGATTAAGGCTTAGGTCTTCAAGACTTTTGAAACAAAACATAAAACGGAAAAATCATCATATCTAGATTACACTGGCCCAATTTTTTTAGACTTGATTCTTTCTTGTCTGTTCAGTCTTGCATGAAATCATATTTTTGAGCTATTGAAGTGATATGTTGCTTGTGGCGATTTCTTGTAACAGACTTGGTTCCTTATGCAGTTCTCAAGCCATGTAAATATGGTGTTATAGATAACTAGCCTAAGTTAAATTAATGTTTAAGATACTTATCCACAATGTAATTTTTTTAGCTAATTGGACGTAGGCAACTGAAAGCAGTCCCCATGTTCTGTGTGCATAGTAGTGTGCTTTGGACATAAGCAAGTACTCAAAAACTGTAAATACAAATGGCTTGGATTCTTCTTTATTTCACTTAGCCCAGTGCTCTTAGAGAACATTACTTTTATGTAGCTGATGGCATTGATAACATTTGGTGTTGCAGGAGATGATTACAAGATTAAAGTTTGGAACCACAAAACTCACAGGTGTCTTTTCACTCTTCTCGGGCATCTTGATTATATTCGCACGGTCCAGTTCCACCACGAAAACCCATGGATTGTGAGTGCTAGTGACGATCAGACTATCCGCATATGGAACTGGCAGTCACGGACTTGTATCTCAGTGTTGACTGGTCACAATCATTATGTCATGTGTGCTTCTTTCCATCCAAAAGAAGACCTTGTTGTCTCGGCGTCGTTGGATCAAACCGTCCGTGTTTGGGACATTGGTGCTCTAAGGAAGAAGTCAGCATCTCCTGCTGATGACCTCATGCGATTTAGTCAGATGAATTCTGATCTTTTTGGTGGTGTTGACGCGATAGTTAAATATGTCCTCGAAGGTCATGATAGAGGAGTAAACTGGGCTTCATTTCATCCCACCCTTCCTCTCATTGTCTCTGGTGCAGATGACCGCCAAGTAAAGCTGTGGCGTATGAATGGTAAATCTAGTTAGAAATCTATCTTCTTTTTTCACAGAAAGTTAATCATATGTATCGTCCATGTGATAATGCGTTCTTTTCAACTGTATTGCAGAAACTAAAGCTTGGGAGGTAGACACATTGCGAGGCCATATGAATAACGTTTCATCCGTTATGTTCCATGCAAAACAGGACATAATTGTATCCAACTCTGAGGACAAAAGCATTCGTGTCTGGGATGCTACCAAGCGAACTGGAATCCAAACTTTTCGCCGGGAACATGATCGATTCTGGATACTTGCCATTCACCCTGAGATTAATTTGCTGGCAGCAGGGCATGACAACGGTATGATTGTCTTCAAACTTGAGAGAGAACGTCCTGCATTTGCTTTGAGTGGTGATTCATTATTCTATGCCAAGGATCGATTTTTGCGGTACTACGAATATTCAACTCAAAGAGATTCCCAAGTTATACCTATTAGGCGTCCTGGTACTCCAAGCTTGAACCAAAGTCCTAGGACTCTATCTTACAGTCCGACAGAAAATGCAGTTCTAATCTGCTCAGATCTTGATGGTGGTTCCTATGAGTTGTACATCATACCAAAAGATAGTGTTGGCAGAAGTGATTTTGTGCAAGATGCAAAGAGAGGAACAGGTGGTTCTGCAGTATTCATTGCTCGAAACCGGTTTGCTGTTCTCGAGAAGAGCACCAGCCAGGTGCTAGTCAAGAATCTGAAGAATGAGATTGTTAAAAAGGGTTCTCTGCCTATTCCCACAGATGCTATCTTTTATGCTGGGACTGGAAATTTGATTTGCATATCAGAGGATAAAGTGGTGTTATATGACCTCCAGCAAAGGCTTGTTCTTGGAGAACTTGTAACACCATTTGTTAGGTACGTGGTCTGGTCAAATGATATGGAGTCTGTTGCTTTGCTCAGCAAACATGCGATCATTATTGCAAGTAAAAAGCTCGTCCTTCAGTGCACTCTTCACGAGACAATACGTGTGAAAAGTGGAGCTTGGGATGACAATGGCGTTTTCATTTACACAACCTTGAACCACATCAAGTACTGTCTTCCTAATGGAGATAGTGGAATCATCCGAACCCTGGATGTTCCTATCTATATCACCAAGGTTTCTGGAAGTACAATCTTTTGCTTGGACCGGGATGGGAAAAACAAGGCTATCACCATCAATGCAGCTGAGTACATTTTCAAGCTTTCACTGCTGAGAAAGAGATATGATCATGTCATGAGCATGATAAAGAACTCCCAGCTCTGTGGGCAGGCCATGATTGCTTACCTTCAGCAGAAAGGATTTCCTGAAGTTGCCCTCCACTTTGTTGAAGACGAGCGGATCCGGTTCAACCTAGCTCTTGAAAGTGGCAACATCAGCGTGGCTGTTGCGTCTGCTACAGCGATAAACGAGAAAGACCACTGGTATAGGCTCGGGGTAGAGGCTCTTCGCCAAGGTAATTCTGGTATTGTTGAGTTTGCGTATCAGCAGACAAAGAACTTCGAAAGACTGTCTTTTCTTTATCTCATTACTGGAAATTTGGACAAGCTTTCAAAGCTGATGAAGATTGCGGAAGTGAAGAATAACGTAATGGGTCAGTTTCATAATGCTCTCTACCTAGGAGATGTTAAAGAGCGCGTTAAGATACTGGAGAATGCTGGCCATTTGCCTTTGGCTTATATCACAGCTTCAGTTCATGGTTTAAGTGACATTGCTGAGCGATTGGCAGCTGAACTAGGAGACAACCTTCCCGTGTTACCCGGAGGGAAAACTCCATCTCTGCTAATGCCACCGCCTCCCATCATGTGTGGTGGTGATTGGCCACTTCTGAGAGTGATGAAAGGAATATTTGAAGGAGGACTTGAGAGTACAAACAGAGGAGGGGATGTTGATGAAGAAGAAGACGTTGAAGGCGATTGGGGTGATGAACTTGATGTGGTTGATGTTGATGGAATGGAGAACAGAGACATTGAAGCCATTTTGGAGGCCGCAGAAGCAGGTGAAGAAGATAATGACGAGGAAGGTGGTTGGGGACTTGATGACTTGGAGCTCCCGCCAGAGCTCGACACTCCTAAAGTCTCTGCTAATGCACGTTCATCAGTTTTTGTAACACCTACTCAGGGTATGCCCGTAAGTCAGATTTGGAGTCAAAAATCTTCCCTTGCTGCTGAGCAGGCTGCAGCAGGAAGCTTCGACACTGCAATGCGTCTGCTCCACAGACAGCTCGGTATCAAGAACTTTATGCCTTTGAAATCGATGTTTCTTGATCTCTACAGTGGCAGCCACAGTTATCTGCGTGCTTTTGCTTCATCTCCTGTGGTTCCGCTTGCCATCGAGGGCGGATGGACTGAATCATCTAGTCCCAACGTCCGTGGCCCACCAGCTCTTGTTTATGATTTCTCTCAGCTAGAAGTGAAGCTCAAATCCGGATACAAAGCCACAACAGCTGGAAAACTCAGCGAGGCTCTCCGTGTTTTCCTCTCTATCCTTCACACCATCCCATTGGTGGTAGTCGAGTCAAGAAGAGAAGTCGATGAGGTCAAGGAACTGATCACTATCGTTAAAGAATACGTCCTCGGTCTTAAAATGGAGCTCAAGAGGAGAGAGATGAAAGATGATCCTGTTAGGCAACAAGAGCTTGCCGCATACTTCACTCACTGTAACCTCCAAACACCTCACCTACGTCTTGCACTATTTAGCGCGATGAGCGTCTGCTATAAATCAAAGAACTTTGCCACCGCGTCCACTTTCGCCAGAAGATTCTTGGAAACAAACCCGACCATGGAGAATCAAGCCAAGATGGCAAGACAAGTTGTGCAAGCTGCCGAACGCAACATGACCGACGAAACCGAGCTTAACTACGACTTTAGGAACCCATTCGTGGTATGCGGATCAACCTATGTCCCAATCTACAGAGGCCAAAAAGACGTCTCGTGTCCTTACTGCACCGCCCGGTTTGTACCAAACCAGGAAGGAAACATCTGCACAGTCTGTGATCTTGCAGTCATTGGCGCCGACGCCTCGGGTTTACGATGCTCTCCATCTCAAGGCCGGTGAGCTTTTTTCAAATTTCATTTTTACCATCGTGAGGAGGTAAGTAAGGTATATGCTCTTTGTTGAGAGAGCTTTTTGGTAATTTGTTGCGTACTTAAAAAACAAGACAGGTTTGTGAATTTTTCATTACTATATTACTCTCTGTTCTAAGTCTTTTTTAAAGTTGTTTCTTGTCTTAGTAACAAGTAAACTACTCATGAGAACTTTAAGCTTCTTGCTTTATATTTGTTTTTTGTTTGTTTTGAGTTTGTATTTACATTCTCATGACATTTCATTTTAGGTTTTATCTTATTTTAAAAACTCGATGGCTATGAATAGTTTTTTTTGTCGGCAATCCGGGTCACAACGGATCGAGCCGGTGACCTTTTTAATTTCATATAGGGGATCTGGATCACGACAGGTAGATCCCTGGTCCCTATACTCCACACATGGGGCATATTCGCATATACGCAACCCCGAACCCTTTGAGATGGCAGTTTGCCACTGGACCTCTTTGTCACATAGCCTATGAAACTTAATTTTACTTTTTTGGTTGAGAAATGTCTTTTTAACTTGATGTCTAATTCATTTTTTAAATTTACTTTTTATAAACTATACAATAATTATGTAAGACTCACCGACAATAGGAAAAAAAAATCTACAAGATCCATCACTGAAATTATGAGGACTATGACTTCTACTCATAATGAAATGAAGATTTTCTAATATAAGACTAACCACTCTTATCATCTTATATTATTTTAGTCTGGATTTTTAAAAATCGTCTGAATTTATTATAGAGTGAATTTGGAATTTGGGCAATGCCTAAAATCGTTCATATTTAGATTTTAAGATTTGACAAAAATAAATAATGGGCAGTTTTACAAAAATACCCTCCAAAATATAGAGGTGTTATTGTAATTTGATTTTTTTTTGAAGAATTAAAAACTAGATAATGATTTTTTAATGGTTAATGAGTATAATTATGCTTTATTATATGTGTTAGAGCATGTACTTACTCACAAGGAATCCTTAACTACTCATTTTTAATTTTTTTTTTCATATTTACAACAACAACAAAAATTTCAACCAATCACGGACCGCCACATGTCAATGGGACCCGTGAACAATGAAGAGACTCTTTGAGTTGGTATCCTTAATTAAGGATTTTAAAGATTTTTTTCACTAAAAATCCTTAACTATTTACATTATTATATTGTTTTTTTCTTAAGAATTCCACCTAAAGATCTCCATTGGAGATGCTCTTAGAACTAAAAAGATGGTGAAATAAATTATGGCTTTAACAAAAAAAAGTGTAATAAATGGCTTTAACTAAAAAAAAAATCACTGTGAAGATGATTTAACAGTTTTTACAACAAAAAAGGCTTCATCAAAAAAAAAGTGAAATAAATTAGATTTAAAAAAAACCTCGAGTAAAAAACGGTTTTCACTTTTTACGTCACTGTAAATCTGTAACTAAAGAAAAAAAAAAAGCACTGTGAAGTTATGTGTCGGTGGTGATGGTGGTTGTCTCTTGGTTGGATATGATTTGTTACATTATCAAAATATTTAAATGTTAAAATAGTGACGACGAGCACAAAGAGAGAGAGAGACAAATAGCAGCTTGCATCTCTCTCGAATCACAGATTCAAAGAGAGAGAGAGATCTGAAGAGTCTCATCACTCACGAACGAATCCTTCTTCTTCAGATCTCATTCATGGTAAGCTTTCTCTCTTCATCATCATCATCACTCTTCTCAGATTTGACTCAGATCTAATCGCATTTCTGTATTTTTTTTTCTTTCGTAATCCTCAGCAGATTTGAACTATCCTCTCGACGATTCGTTAAGTTGATTCGTAAAAGTAACTGATGATGGAATCCGACGGAGAAACCGCGGTATGATTTTTTCCGATTCTCTACTTCATCTTCTCTTTGTTCAGATTCCGAAATCGACGGATTCGAGTGGATAATCGAAGAGATCTGAGATTTTCGCGCGTTTTTATCAGTGTTCTTTCTAAAATTGAGTAAAGCTAAACTCATGATTTGATTTTAACTCATCAGGTGAAGTCGATGAAGAATGTTGGTGAAGAGATTTGTCAGATCTGTCATGATAATGTTGGAAAAACTGTTGATGGAGATCGATTCGTAGCTTGTGATTTTTGTTCGTTTCCAGTTTGTAGACCTTGCTATGAATATGAGAGAAAAGATGGGACTCAATCTTGTCCTCAATGCAAAACTACTTACAGGAGGCACAAAGGTATATAGATTAGTTTCTCAATTATGAAGGTTGTGGATTAGATTGGTGTTTAGTAGAATTCGCGAATTTTCCGGTGTTTAGGTAGTCCTGCTATTCCCGGTGATAAAGACGAGGATCGTTTAGCCGATGAAGCAACCGCGGAGTTTAACTACCCGCAGAAGGAAAAAATTTCTGAACGGATGCTTGGATGGCATCTTACACGCGGGAAAGGAGAGGAAATGGGGCAACCGGAGTATGATAAAGAGGTTTCGCACAATCATCTTCCTCGTCTCACTAGTAGACAAGATGTAAGAGGCATTTTTCGTTAGTTCGTTATTCCCTGTTAGGCAATTGAGTTTTTGGAATATGATTTTTTTCTTGTTCGGTTATTTTTACAGACCTCGGGAGAGTTTTCTGCTGCTTCACCTGAACGTCTCTCTGTATCTTCTACTATAGCTGGTGGAAAGCGCCTTCCCTATTCATCTGATTTCAATCAATCACGTAAATATCGTTATTTACTTTTATTAGCTGACCTACAGATATCCTTAAGCTCTTAAAAAAAATTGAACGATGTTGTTATATACGCTGCAGCAAATAGAAGGATTGTGGATCCTGTTGGACTAGGGAATGTAGCTTGGAAGGAGAGAGTTGATGGCTGGAAAATGAAGCAGGAGAAGAATACTGGTCCTGTGAGCACGCAGGCTGCTTCTGAAAGAGGTGGAGGAGATATTGATGCCACCACCGATATCCTTGCGGATGAGGCTTTGCTGTGAGTTCGTGTTTTATTGTCTTGTTTGGTCTGTTGTATTGTTCTCTTCTGCCTCAGGGTTATTAAATTGCATAATCAGAGTAGTTTTTCTATTAATTCTGTCTTGATGCTCATTTTCCAATTTTATTTATTTTACAGGAATGATGAAGCGAGGCAGCCTCTGTCGAGGAAAGTTTCGATTCCTTCATCACGGATCAATCCTTACAGAATGGTTATTATGCTGCGTCTAGTTGTCCTCTGTCTCTTCTTGCATTATCGTATTACAAATCCAGTGCCAAATGCCTTTGCTCTGTGGCTGGTCTCGGTGATATGTGAGATCTGGTTTGCCATATCCTGGATTTTGGATCAGTTTCCCAAGTGGTTTCCTGTGAACCGTGAAACCTACCTTGACAGGCTTGCTCTAAGGTATTTTCTATTTCCCCTTTCTTCTAAAGCAATTACTTTTTAAAGATTAACCGCCTATAATATCAACAATTTAATCTGGTCATGCTCGATTTTGGGACAGATATGATCGTGAAGGTGAGCCATCACAGTTAGCCGCCGTGGACATTTTCGTGAGTACTGTGGACCCCTTGAAGGAGCCACCTCTTGTGACAGCCAACACAGTGCTTTCTATTCTGTCTGTTGATTATCCAGTTGACAAGGTGTCTTGTTATGTTTCTGATGATGGTGCTGCTATGTTAACATTCGAAGCACTTGCGGAAACATCAGAGTTTGCTCGTAAATGGGTACCATTTGTCAAGAAGTATAACATTGAGCCTCGTGCTCCAGAATGGTACTTTGCTGCGAAAATAGATTACTTAAAGGATAAAGTTCAGACATCATTTGTCAAAGATCGTAGAGCTATGAAGGTTAGTTTGTAGTTTTAGTCATTTAGTAGTCACCCTCGTTTTTTTTTCAGTATATGCTATGCTGACATTTTATTTTCTTGCAGAGGGAATATGAGGAATTTAAGATCCGAATCAATGCACTTGTTTCCAAGGCTCTAAAATGTCCTGAAGAAGGATGGGTTATGCAAGATGGTACACCATGGCCTGGAAATAATACAAGGGATCATCCGGGAATGATCCAGGTAAAGAGAAATTAGTTTTGAGCATCTGTCTCTCCTCTCTAGAAATTCATTGTTTAAGTAGAGCATTTGTCGAATGCAGGTTTTCTTAGGGCAAAATGGTGGACTGGATGCAGAGGGCAATGAGCTTCCGCGTTTGGTGTATGTTTCTCGTGAAAAGAGACCAGGATTCCAGCACCACAAAAAGGCTGGTGCTATGAATGCTCTTGTAGGTTTCTGATCTCTAAATTTTGACATCTTCCTTTTCTGAACAATTTTTGTTAGTTTAATCTAATCTGCTTAATTTCCAAAATGAACAGGTTAGAGTTTCAGCTGTCCTTACCAATGGACCTTTCATCTTGAATCTTGATTGTGATCACTACATAAATAACAGCAAGGCCTTGAGAGAAGCAATGTGCTTCCTGATGGATCCAAACCTCGGGAAGCAAGTTTGTTATGTTCAGTTCCCACAAAGATTCGATGGTATTGATAAGAACGATCGATATGCTAATCGTAATACTGTTTTCTTCGATGTAAGTTACACTACTAATATTTGCCTCTAATTTCTTTTAGGCATGAGTATATATTTAAAACATTCAGTTATTTGAGTTTTGTTGTAAGTCTTCCGTGATATGTTTTCCAGATAAACTTGAGAGGTTTAGATGGGATTCAAGGTCCTGTTTATGTGGGAACTGGTTGTGTCTTCAACAGAACAGCATTATATGGTTATGAACCTCCAATTAAAGTAAAACATAAGAAGCCAAGTGTTTTATCTAAGCTCTGCGGTGGATCAAGAAAGAAGAATTCCAAATCTAAGAAAGACTCCGACAAGAAGAAATCAGGCAGGCATTCTGACTCAACTGTTCCTGTATTCAACCTCGATGACATAGAAGAGGGTGTTGAAGGTACAAACCGTTTTTTATTTCGTCTTTGGCTTTCTATTATACCCGTAGTAGACGGTGTTGAGATATTGTTCTCGATTAGGTATCTCATCATGTTCTAACTATTTGACATTTCCAAAACTCAGGTGCTGGTTTTGATGATGAAAAGGCTCTCTTGATGTCACAAATGAGCCTGGAGAAGCGATTTGGACAGTCTGCTGTTTTTGTTGCTTCTACACTGATGGAAAACGGCGGTGTTCCTCCTACAGCAACTCCTGAAAACCTTCTCAAAGAGGCTATTCATGTCATTAGTTGCGGTTACGAGGATAAGTCAGATTGGGGAATGGAGGTATTTCTCTCATTTTTACTCCGAATATGAAACTGCGGTGTTCCGACATATCCACTTTTGCACTCACTTTCTTCATCTTTTGTGCTGTCTTATCATCAGATTGGATGGATTTATGGTTCTGTGACAGAAGATATTCTGACTGGGTTCAAAATGCATGCCCGTGGATGGCGATCCATTTACTGTATGCCAAAGCTTGCGGCTTTCAAAGGGTCTGCTCCTATTAATCTTTCAGACCGTCTGAACCAAGTGCTGAGGTGGGCTCTAGGTTCAGTTGAGATTCTCTTCAGTCGGCATTGTCCTATATGGTATGGTTACAACGGGAGACTGAAATTTCTCGAGCGGTTTGCTTATGTGAACACCACCATCTACCCAATCACATCCGTCCCTCTTCTCTTGTATTGTACATTGCCCGCCGTTTGTCTCTTCACCAACCAGTTTATTATTCCCCAGGTCCGACTCCTCTCTCTCTCTCCCTATCTTTAGAACAAACCGTAGTTCGGTTTCGAAAAACCTAATCATCTGGTCCGATTGTTCCTCTTTTTGCAGATTAGTAACATTGCAAGTATATGGTTTCTGTCTCTCTTTCTCTCCATTTTCGCAACGGGTATACTAGAAATGCGGTGGAGTGGCGTAGGGATAGACGAATGGTGGAGAAACGAGCAGTTTTGGGTCATCGGTGGAGTATCAGCTCACTTATTCGCCGTGTTTCAAGGTCTCCTCAAAGTCCTTGCCGGTATCGACACAAACTTCACAGTCACTTCAAAAGCTTCAGACGAAGACGGAGACTTTGCCGAGCTTTACATGTTCAAATGGACAACGCTTCTGATTCCGCCAACCACGCTGCTAATCGTAAACCTCGTGGGAGTCGTCGCGGGATTCTCTTACGCAATCAACAGCGGATACCAATCATGGGGACCGCTCTTCGGTAAGCTCTTCTTCGCCTTTTGGGTGATTGTTCACTTGTACCCTTTCCTCAAGGGTTTGATGGGTCGACAGAACCGGACACCGACTATAGTCGTGGTCTGGTCTGTTCTGTTGGCTTCGATCTTCTCCTTGTTGTGGGTTAGGATTGATCCTTTCACTAAAAGAGTCACTGGTCCTGACATCTTGGAATGTGGAATCAACTGTTGAGAAGTGAGAAAGCTATTTAGTAAAAAAAAACCTCTTCTTGGGTTAAAAAAAAACATATAATTAAAAAATATATATGTTTCCATTATTTTATTTTCTTCGCCTTTCTTTTTTTAATTTATTTTTGTTGTGTGTGTATTTTTGTTTGTTACTCTGTCTTGATGTCATACTTTTTATGTGTAGAATTAAAATCAAAAACGAATATTTGTTGTTTCTATGATTAAGAAAATGCAAAAAAATGTTGCTAGTTATACTAAGGGTTTTTCGTCAAAAAAACTCTAGACTATAATTATTTTTGTAATTTTACTTTTTATTTACCGAAATTATAGGTCAATCTGTAATTTAATTCGTAATATAATCCTCTAAAATTTTAATTCAACGACTGATAATCTTAATATCAACATCTATTGGCATTTTAACTCAATTTTATACGGTGAAAAAAAAAGTCAATTTCATATTGAAATTTCGAATATGATCGACAATTACAAAATTTTAAAGATATTTAATAAAAAATTGGAAGATGATATTGCGGATTAAATTTTAATTGGTGGGCTGATTCGCAGTTTCCGCATACAGAAGATAAAATTGCAGAAAGAGTTACAATAGAAGATTTTTGTGCAGAAAACCCTTATACTAGTATCTGTGGCTTTAATTTCAATATCTAACTGGATTTGGACATTTTCTGGCTAAAGACGAAACAAAATTATTTGTTTGAAAACAAAAATCAAAATAACAACAACAATACAAAAAGATATAAGTAGATTTAATCAAAGACACATTAGACATAAGTATATTTGATCAAAGACATAAGTAAATTTGGTTGCAATGAGAAAATCAAATCATTCAGACATTTGAATTAGCCTTTGAGGATGTTCTATACTTCTGCAACTTGATCACATCTTCTCACTTCTTCAATCATTTTCACTACTTCCTCCATCTTTGGCCTTGACTCTGGATTCCTTGCTACACAAGCTAACGCAACCTGAAGCATCTGAACCATTTCTTCTTCAATATTCCCAAACTTCAAAAGCTCTACATCGAAAACCTCAGCAGTCCATTCTTCTCTTACAACAGACCGAACCCATCTCGGAAGATCAATAACCACACGCTCATCTTCAAGACCAAGTTGAGTTAAAGGTATCTTTCCTGTTAACATTTCAAGAATCACCACACCAAAGCTATAAACATCTGATCTCTGACTTACTCTCTTCGTTTCAATCACTTCAGGAGCGTTGTAACCGATGGTTCGCGGTGTGTGAGTCGGGAAGTTAAAGAGTGTGACTAGAGATGTATCAGACATACAAGGCTCAAAGTCTTCAGTGATAAGTATGTTTGAAGATTTAATGTCTCCATGAACAATTTTCAACGAATGAAGATAAGCTATTGCTTTTGAAATCCTTTCCGCGATCTTCATCCTCGTTTCCCAATCTACTCCTCTGTCTCCTCCTGCCCGAAAATACGAAAAAACGAAACAAGTTACGTGACCCACAAGCTAACAAAGTTAGGGTTTTTAGTCTTATTTTGACTCACCGTGTAAGATCTTGAACAAGCTCCCTTTAGTCATGTACTTATAGACCAATAACTTCTCGTCTTTCGAATAGTAATAAGCGAGAAGCGATACGAAATTAGGATGATGGTTAATCTTTCCGACAACTTCTAGTTGCTGTTCGAACTCTTTCTTGCTAGCCACGACTTCTCTTAAACGTTTTACCACCACCGCGGTTGTATCCTCAAGCACGGCCTTATAAGCTGTTCCGAAACTCCCTTTACCGAGAACTTCAGCAGACGCTTTCAAAAGATCCTCGAGATCGAAATTGTGATTGCATCTTTCGAAGAAGAAGAGCTTGTTCTTCTCTTGATCTTGAACTCCACTCCCAAAATCTTGCGGTTTCTTGCTGTTCACTCCATCTATCTGCGTTCGCCCTCCTTCTTCGCCGCTTCCTTCTTCTTTCTTCGTCTCTTTCGCTATACAAATCAAGAAAGCAATCCCGAACAAAAGAAAGGAAACAGAGCATCCGACTACAATGGCGATTATATAAGCTTTACTCTGTTTTCTCCTCTGTTTTGGATGAAGATCCTCTGACAATGGTCTTGGAGATGGAGACATCGCTTCTCTTGAGCATGGCTTTAATGGTGGACCACATAGTAACGAGTTTCCGATAAAAGAATATTCCGGCGAGTTCTTAAGATGCTGAGGGATATGTCCACTCAAGTTGTTATAACTCAAATTTACAACCTTTAAACTCGAGAGATCAAGAGAATCAATTGAACCATCAAAAGAGTTGTTTTGAAGATACAAAACACTGATCCGAGACAAGTTTCAGAAACTAGAAGGAATGTTACCGGAGAAAGAGTTATAAGACAAGTCTAAGACAAGAAGCTGCAAGGAGAATGAAGGCAGAGAGCTAGTGAGTTCACCGGAGAAGTTGTTGTGTTGAAGATAAAGGTATTGAAGAGAAGGTAGTGAGAGAATATCAGAAGGTAAATTTCCAAAGAGAGAGTTAGATCTAAGGCTAAGGACTTTGAGAGTGTTTAGTTTGCCTAATGTAGAAGGAGGAATTGAGCCATAGAGACCAACACCGGGAAGACGGATGGCTACAACGCGGTTGTAGCCATCACAAGTTATGCCTATCCATGAGGAACATAGAGAAAGGTTCTTGTTCCAATTGAGTTTTGGTGGGTGTAGAATTGATGCTGCAAAGTTTAGAAGGGCTTGTTCTTCTGATGCTAAATCGGCCGAAACCAAAAGATCGGTCGCGGCCGCGGCGAGGAAGAGGAAGAGGAAGAAGGATTTAGCAACCATACTTGAGCTCTTTTTGGTTACTCACTCCATGAGACTAAAGAGTTTTGTTCTTTCTTTGTTTTCAAGTAGTAAGAGAGAGTAATCGGGGTTTTTAGTTCTGGTGGTAAAGGGCTCACGATTGTTAATTCCGCTATCTGGTTCGAATCCCGACCACTGAGGTTTTCACATGCGGCTCTCAGCGTCCGATTTGTAGTTGTCTCTGTGTGACCGCAGGTCCCCTGTGCCAACAGGACGTGTGAATCGCTGGTTCCTCAGACCCCTACCGGCTAGTTTGGACTTATCTTGGTGAGATCCAGGACACCCGAATTATATATAAAAAAAAATAGAGTTAAAAAGAATCAATGATTAGTTGATTTGTATACATTGTTAAGTAAACATTATGGCTCTCTTTTTTAATATTAGAAAAGTATATTTAAATTCAAATTTATATAATAAAAAAGCAAAGAAAAGAGTGAAAAGAAAAGCAAAAGCATTCAAATTTTTTTTCTTACTTTCTTCTTTAAGAGACAAAACACATTACAAAAGTTAAAAGAATTTATTGCTTTTTTATTTCCTTTTTCTTTGCATTATGCAGCATGCAAATCAAGAAAAGGGTATAGTGATTGATGTTATCAAATAATCCAATAAAATGTTATGATAAAATAAATAAATGATTTGTCTCGTTTTCTTAATTTCATTGGTCGTTAAACATATAGTTAATTTCTGTTTTGATGTATGTATTTGGCCAAATCAAAATTGAAAGTGAAAAAACTCAAAAAATAAAGTGGGTTGTGTTAATTACTAATTAGGTGAATGAAGTTGAAAAACACAATGAGAGTATTAAATATAACACTATGCATATTAACCGGACCCGAAGAATCAATCTGAAAGAACAAAAAAAAAACCGAACCAGATTTAGAAAATATCTAAAGGATTCTAATTTTTAAGAGTCGTAAAAAGTGGAACTGAATCGAACCGAACGTACATATTTCGGATAACCGAATAGACCGGAAATACCCTCAAAATATCCAAAGTACGTGAAAATATCTTCAAAATATTCTGAAACTAACTAAAATATCCAAACATATCCATTAACAAGTACCATAATGGTTAGTTAACTCAATCGGAACTGACCTCAAATATTTCGAGAGTCGAATATTTCCAATTCTCGAAAATAAAATAACAAACAGAAAAACCGAAAAAAACAGAACCGAATAGAACCGAAGAACCAAATATCAAGATTGTACCATGAGTACTGTTTTTCAAGTTCCTCCAATTCATAGGTTGGGTTTGGTCTAACTAAATGAATGATGAATGATGAGTGTATGTAATAAATCAATCAAGATTGATGATGAAGTGACATTCATATTAATTATTATAACTTTTTGATGATTTTTCACATGTCTGTCCCTTAAAAAACCCATGATTGAGTTTTTTACTCAATGATTTTGCAACAACCATCAATGCCAAACTTGTCTCCCTCAAATCTTTAGAAAGACCAAAAAGAAAAGACACATCTTCTGTTCCGAAACTTGAGGTTTTTCTTAAAGTCATATGTAATATGAGTCTCTAGTTATTGCCCAACTCAAACACTCCCATGGAGAGCTAACGTATTAGAGATGTGTAATTGGTTTAATCTTGGTTTAGCACATTGTATAGATTGGTTTAGTATATGGTTTAGTCTTTAATATTTAAAGCTTGTTTTCTTCATTGTAAATCGATGTTGAGAGTTATACAGAGAAATAAAAAATCAGTTTGATACTTTCTCTTCTTCTTCATCACAAATTTTCTCAACCTCTATTGTTAATCTATGTTTCCTAATAATTAGTTTGATTTTAAATAATAATTAGTAAATAGAAAATTTTAATATGATATAAATTATTGAGTTTTAAATTGTTGTCGTATTATTTTTAAATTTATTCAATACGTTTTATTATAGATTGTTGAAAAGAAAAAAGTGATATGTTCTATCTGATGTATCCTGCTAAATATTTAACATTTGACCCGCTAAAAACAATAATTTTAGTTATGTTAATACTAAATCATTCATTTTATGATTGAAGTACATAATTGGTTTTAATTCAAGGGCTAATACATTTATTATTTTTGTTTAGTTATTGAAATATAGAAATTTTCACCATTTTGGTAATTTTTATGAATCAAATATCCATGAATTGAGAAGGAATAGAATCAAATTCATCAAATCACATGATTTCGGTCTTGTTTGCATAACTTTGTCTCGCGATGGAAGTTTGCTTGTGACATTTTGCGTTTTTTTTTGTCATCGTAACCTAGTGGCAAATAGTTCCTTTCACTAGAGGCAGGTGCAGGGTTCGAACCCTGGTTTCGTGAGATGGATGCAGAGGTGGTGCGACATTTTGCGTTTAGTTTTATATAATTAGATATATTTGTCTGAATTTGATTTTGAGTTACATATATTTTTATTTTAATTATCCCATAATGTGTTTTTGTTTTAAAAAAATCTTAATCATTCAAGCTTAATTTAAGTATCATGAAATTTTCTAATTTAGTTTAAAATTGATTACAATATTGTTGAGAATTTTAAAATTGTATAGCAACCTTTAATCTTAATCTTATTAGTGATAATGATTATCTAATTTTCTTTTTCCTTTTAGTTAATAAAATTCTTTTCTGAATTTTTTTCAAAACTTTAATCATTTTTTTTTCTTTTCTTCTTTAATATTTTAAAATTTTAGTTATCTAAAATTCATTAAAAGTAGTTATGTAATCTTTAACCTCAACAACTTTGAGATATGCATATATACTACAAAGCTATCTTTTCGTCAAACATTGTGAACTCAAAGGTTAAAGCTCTTCTCTCTAATAGTTTCCTTCTCTTGCCTTAGGTTCTGCGTTTGAAGCCATGCCCTCATTGATTTAGCTTGTGTAGTTTCTTCTGTAACAAGTTAGGGTTTACGGAAACTAGGGTTTATCTAGGGTTTTACATACTAGTTAATTTTGATAAAACTCACTAACCCTTTGTTGTCTTCTTCTACAATTCTAGGTTGGAGAAATGACTTCGATGATTTTCTCAGCTGTTCGCGGCGTAAAATCGTTTTTAAAACCTAAACCTTCTGCTTCATCATCACCAAGCCATGATGAAACCAATAGTGATGATGATGAAGACACAAAGGTATTGTCAGTTTCTTGGAACCAAGATTGGACGGCTTTCATTGTTGGAACGAATCGCGGTTTTAATGTATATAACTGCGATCCGTTCACGGAAAGTATTAGTCACTATGAGAACGAATCTGGATTCAAAATCGCGGAGATGCTTTTTCTTTCTAACTTATTCGCTCTTGTTGGTGATGGTTATAGAAATTCTATGTATCCACCGCATAAAGTCTTCATTTGGGACGATTTTAGAAGTTGTTATTCCCGCGAACTCTCATTTAAATCGAGAGTTATCGCGGTGAAAATGAGTAGAGAGCGCATTGTGGTTGTTCTCGAAAGAACGATATTTGTGTATAGTTTGGTGGACCTTAGGGTCCATTGCGTTATTGAAACTACGATAAACCCAAAAGGGATTTGTTGCGTCTCTCAAATTGAGATGGAAGCGGTCTTGGCTTGCCCTGGGTTGCGCCCGGGGCTAGTTCAAGTCCATGACTTGAGAAGGAATAGAATCAAACTCATTAAAGCACATGATTCTGATCTTGCTTGCATGACTTTGACTCTCGATGGGCGTTTGCTCGCGACCTCTAGCACAAAAGGAACTTTGATAAGGATCTTTAATGCTCTTGATGGTACTCGTTTACAAGAGGTAACAAAAGTAACTCTCTAGTTCTAATGGTTGTTTTGTTGCGATTTTGGTTTATGATCAATTTGTTTTCATGGTGAAGTTGCGAAGAGGAATCGAAAGAGCAGAGATCTATAGCATCGCGATCTCTATAAATCTTAAATGGGTCGCGGTGTCAAGTGACAAAGGAACTCTCCATGTGTTTCGTTTAAGACCTGACATTCTTAGTATACCCAAAAGAGTCATTCACATTCTTAGTCCACCAAGAAACATCACTCAAGCTTCTTCATCTTTCTCATTCATGAGAGGTAAAAATTGAAAAGAAAAGATAGTATAGAGTGTTGATTGTTTTTCTTTTTTTGTCATCTAGCCTAATGGCAAGTAGTTCCTCTCACTAGAGACATATGCTCGAACCTTGACTCTGTGCAACCACTGACCCACTTGCTCTTCTTTAGAGTGTTGATTGTTTGAAGAATATTAATTAGATACCTTTATTGACATTAGATTGGTTTTTTTAAACATTTTTGTAGGGGTGTTACCAAAGTATGTCTGCGACGAAGAACGATCGTTTGCGCAGTTGTCGTTACCGGTTTCCACCAAGTTCATTGTAGGATTTGGAGTAGAAAATACAATTCTTATTGCAGGCATTGATGGAAGGTAAAAAAAATGACTCTTTAGCTTTTTTGTTACTTGTGTTTATGTCTTTGCTTAGGCATTTTTGAGGACTCTAATTGTTTGATATAATGTTCGAAAAATGTAAAGTTTTCGAACATGCAGATTTGATGAAGAAGAAGGACATATGGTAGAATTGGAACACAAACGCTTTTTGCCTTAGCAACACACATGCTGCAATGTGATCAACACAATGCATTTTCTTTATTCAATTTTTGGACTAATCTTCTTCTTATGTAACTAGAAAATTAGGGCTTCTACTACTACGTACGGCGAATTATGTTGATTTTTTTCTTCAAAACTATTTTCTTTTTTGGTTATATCAATTTTGTAGATTGGTAGTTTTATATTTTGCAATTATATTAAGTACTTCAGTTAGGTAGCCGTCTTCGTACACTAAACGTTTCCTAACCATTTACTTTATGGGATATTTCAGAATCGTTTTTTGCATTATTTATGTAGGTTTTAAATATATTTCACCTTTTAATCATTTGGTTTACTCTTATTTTTATTAAACTAAATATATTGGAAGGATTTTTTTAGTTATATCGCATGATGTGTTGAACTTATTTATCCCTAATAGAAAATATTTACTAATAAAGCCTATGTCTATTAGTTCGCAAGTTATCCATTTTCCATTTCCGTCTCCATTTTCGTCTTAGTGCAACATAGCTTAATATTGATATATTTTTTTTATACATGTGAACAAATAAGCTTAACACATTTTAGTATCATTTGGTCCAACTATTCCATCATTAGGTTTAGGTCATCCTTAAGTATTTGAAAAGGTGAAGTATATGTAATATGTTATGTAAGATGTTAAAATGATTATTGGCATTTTGCATCTGCATACTTTTTTTCAATCATTTCATTTTGTTGACTCTTATTTCAATATCTTACCATTGATGATTACGACGCATGCAAGCAATTTAGTAACGATTATGTCTATCTAAAATCAAAAAAAATTGAAATGGTAAAGTAAATTAGTCAAACTCACTAAGCTTTATTTCTTGATTTTCTAATTTTCTTCACTTCCAAATTCTAAATGACCAGAAACGAAATGTAACCATTAAAAGAAAATGCACACATCACATTGACTCACTAATCCTTCACATAAGTGGCTTTTTCACATTTTTTATATCAAAATAGATTATGTTTAAGGTTTTTATACGATAAATCAATTTAACCTCAATTCAACCAATGATAAATTATTTATGAAAATATGTTGTTATTGTAGGGTAAAAGACTAAAACCTAATACAAAATACAAATAGTCATTTAACATAAAATCTAATTAATTTTACATTAAAAGTTAAAAATATCATTTTTTCCTAAAACATCACTTAATAGGATACCGAGGTAGTAATTTATTCTATTCTTTCAAAAATACGTATTCAATAAATTAAATAACACAATGACAACATCATGGAAACTATATGTGTATGTATGAGCTTAACAATTTATGTGATGTTTATTGCATGTGATCGATTTTTACCAACTTAACAATTTATCATATTCTACTAAAAACTTCACAAGTATTACCAACTTATCAATAAAAATAGCACACTGCCCACCTTAACTCACTACGTTTCCTAACATCAAATACTCCAATCAGTCACTTTACGTGAATAAATTCATCTGCAGACGCTGAGTATCGAGCTATGGTTAATACGATTACTCTTCTTCTTTGGCTTTGGATGCTCCTTCCAGCAATGGGTATCGATTGTTCTCAACCTATTCCACTTCATTCAGATACTCTTTCGGCTATCAACTTTGCCAATAATCCGATCTTTCATGCTCGCACCAAACATGTTAGAATGAATTGTCATTTTATTCGAGACGAAATAATAAAAGGTGTCGTGTTACCAAAACATGTTTTTACAAAGACACAACTTGCAGACATAATGCCCTTTCCATAACATTCTTAAAGTAGATATTATAATTAAATGTTACATATATAAATAATAGTGAACCCTAAATAATATAAGCTAACCCCTTGGTAGGTTATAGGTGCATGTTAACCACTTAATTATGTAGTTGATTATTACCATCACGTCAAAACCAATTACATTTTGATAATAAGGTGGATTTCTTTTTTACAAATAAAATTTTGAACGTGAATTAGATAATTTTTCCCCTTCTTTTAGTATAAAATGTGGAAGTCCACGTGGTACATGTTGTGAAATGTATGAACGCGTAACAAAACTATATATTATAACAAGCACGAAGGCCACAATGCAAAAAAAAAGACATCCCTATCGATACACGTTAACTCTCACCACCATTTATTATTATCTCCTCTTCTTTTCTTATCCACCCACTTTCCTTCAACTCTATGCATTAAAATCATTTAAATTTATTTCTATATATATATATATATATATATAATAAATACTCTTTCTGCTTTACATTTAGTGATGTTTTAAAAATATTTTTTTTGTTTTAATTTAAGTGATGTTCTTACAATTTCATGCAAAATCTCAATATTATTTGGTGATTAGAATCATTATTATTTTTTTCTTATCGTTTGAATTATTTTTTCTATTACAAATTATGAAAAACAATTAGAATAACTATTCTTTACGGGACAAAATTTCTCGCTCAATTTGTTGAATTTCACCACCAAGACGAACGGTTCTACTTGCACCACGCTGGAGATTTTCTATGAGTCTGCTTCCGTTAATCTGTAATTGAAGGGAATCAACCCCATATTTTCTGATGTGCAAACATTAATGAACCTTTTAATCAACTACTGAACCAAAATGTGATTCCACTAACCATCAGTAATCTAAATTTGATTTTTTATTGGTTGATTTATATGTAACTAATGCTATTTTTATAAGGAAAAAGTAAATTAAGTATTTAATCGATATATAACAGTTTAAACATATTTGGCGAAAATTAAAACAATTTAGACATAATTTATTTGATGCTTTTGCCGTTTTAAGGTCTTTGGATTCGTTTGTCTCATCCTCTTTTTGGTTCTTTTTTGGTGATCTATGTAGTTCTATTTGGTGTCTCAAAAACATAGTTTGTTTACTCGTCTCTTGTTTCTAAAAACATGCTTGGTTTTTGGCTTTGTTTATAATCTCTTTTGTTTCAGGAGATGATTTTATAAACTCGACGGATTGTGACTCCAGAAAGAGTAGAATCTTTGCCGGTTTAGAATATCAATCAATATAATTTTCTTTTTGTTATTATAATAAAATTAGATGGATAGAAAAAAGACATCATTTATCCTGAATCACAAGGAGTAATGGTCACATTCACACCATAAGATATATAAGGAAATATTATTATATGAGAAAAAAAAATGTTGTAATCTCTTTTGTGTCCCATAACATTTCACATGTCACTATACAAAGTTAGGTAAAGAACCTATCAATTCGAAAAAGCTTATCTACTCTTCTCTTTTAGAATTTCATATAATGTGTATGGGACCTTCTCTATTGTATCCCAAAACCGACCAAAACCGGATTAAACTAAACCAGGAAGTGTACCGAAAGTCTCAAGAATGTTGTATAAAGAAACACAGAACAAAACAGAGGAGAGACAAACAATAGTTTTGTTCAAACTCAAAAAGTTTAAAAGATGTATAGAATCTTTTCTCCTCTGCTCTGTTTCTGTTGAAGCTAAGATTCTGTTTTTACCTTTATTTCACACAAGAGATTGTTGTAACCATAATGTATTTCGCCGAATGATTATATTCACCGTTCTTTTTAACCCGAGAAGAAGCTATTTTCGCCCGTTTGTCCAACTCCTATTGCTCATACTAGGTCTCTTGAGTTGCGGTTTTTGCGCACTAGCTTTGTTTGGGAGCGTCTCAAGTACTTGTATTGTTCGTTGCTTCTTCGCTGTGGCAAGATCATTAGCATTTCGTTTGTTCATTAGTTTCGGTCTTCAAGAACGTATTGAAAACAAGTCGAAAGGAAAAAACAAACTTACCATTCTCATGGTGTTGGTAGCTTTCTTGAAGTTTCCTTTTAGCACATTCGAACTTTGCATCGGCTTCAAGACCTTTAAGTTTCTGCTAGGGACATAAAGAGAATACAACCGTCATTACAATGTCCGAGATAACGATAGAAAAAAACTAAGAGGTTTGTAGCCACACTCACTTCTTGTTGAGGTTTCCGCATCTGTTCTGTAACAAGCGGTTTCCTTTGGATCAAGGGTTTATTATCGGACTTGCGAACAGATACCGTTTCGTTCTTCATCCTATGTTCAGTAGCTGATGATGGCTTAATGGATCGAACATGAGTGTCCTGTGTCCTCATTTGTGTACCCTCGGGTTTCCTCTTGGCGATACTTTGTTGTCTTCTTTCGTGTTCTCGGCTTGTGTTGTATTCCCCGGAGTTACGAGGATCTGAAACAAACATCCAAAATTAATCAACCGAAAAATATAAACAAACATGGTAGCAAACAAACAAGGAAATATTTTAAACTCACTTCCATCGAAATCTAAGGTATCGAAGAAATGCGAAATTTCGAATCCGTTTGGTTCCGGTGTAAAGATATCGACATCATATGGAAGCGATGGAAATGCTTCTTCTTCATCGACAACAGAAGGATTTGTAGACTCCGGTGTACCTTCAGCACCTATATTAAACACAAGTCATAACCAAAGACTACGAATCTAATTCAAGAAATCAAAAAACCGTAAGACGCGAGCATAAAAAACCGAGCAATCACCAGTGATTTCCTTTGTGGTATTCACCCATTGATCCACCAGCTCTTTCCACTCTCTGCATAAACCCATCAAGAACTCAATCTCATGTCCAATAACAACAAACTAGCTTGATGAAAGATCAAACTCATACGCGATAAGAGTCTTTGCAAGTTGTCGAATCTTATCGAAACCATGTTTCCTCAAACCATTAACAGCTTTTCCGATTTCAGTACTCTGCGAAAATCATCTCAAAACCTTTAAAACTCTCATGATCAACAACAACAACTTCACACACTTATCCACCAGAAACCAAACCTTAAGTATATCAACATTCAAAGACATCAACTTAAGCTTTCTCAAAGATTCAAGTAACACCGAGTTAGTCTGCAAGAGACAAACACACACACACACAAGAACTAATCAGAAACAATCTTACAAGCTTCCATTGATGAAATTCAACAACCAAATCCAATATCAAACCTCATCATCTTTGTTAATCAAGATCTCTTTGATCCTAAAAACTTCTTTCGAAATCGATGAAAACTCTTCAATCTCATCACTCAATGCTTCAGCTTCTTCATCATAAGTATAATTACTAACAATCTGATTACTATTAGCTTTACTCTCTTTACTAACACCAACCTCATCATCATCACCACCATCAACCTCTGTATCGCGGCCGTCTCCGGGAACAGAGAGCTCAAGATGATCACATCCTCTGCATCGAGTCACTCTTGAAGAAAACAAAAGCTCAGCGATTTTGTCTCTTCTCGATTTAAATTTGTTTGGAGAATCATTAGCAGCCACCATGATAGCATGATCAATGATCTCAAAGATATCGGAATCTTTTCGCCGGAAAAACTCTCTCCAGCTATCTAATGAAGCTGATGGGTTCATCGGATCGGATAAAGTAATGAACTTTCTTGAAGAATTAAGAGAATTTGAAGAACCCAATTACAGATTTTCTCCAGAAATGGGAGGAAGAAGAAGAAGAAAGTTTTTTTTTTCAATTGAAGAAACNGTTTTTTTTTTTTTTTTTGGAGATGATTCAATTTGAAGAATGAAAGAAATCTAAAAAGGATAACACACAAAATCTGTTTTGGGTAGTCTCTGGATTTTTTTTTTTTTTTAATTCCTTTCCTTTTCAATTTTTTTTTATGAATGTGAAAGTTTTCCCGGAAAATCAATGATTTTCCCCAGAAAAAAAAATAGAAAACAAAAGAGAAGATGAGAAAACCCTAAAAAAAGTAAGAGAAACACAAAACAGAGACAACAAAGTACAAAGTATGAAACAGTTCTTTGGTCTAAATCTAAAAACTTAACCCATTCAATTCAACAGTCAAAAAGTTTTTTTTTTTAATTCAGATATATATACATATATATTTTATTTAATTTCCTTTGAATATCAATATAGGGATATATATATGATTAATTTACAAAAATACATTTAAAAGGAAAAGAAATTTTACATTTACACCCACCTGTTTTTTAATGGTTCTCAAATATACACCTCAAATATTAGGGTTTAGGGTTTAGGGTTTAAGGTTTAGTGATTAAGGTTTAGGGTTTAGTTATTAGGGTTTAAAGTTTAGGAATTATGGTTTAGGGTTTAGGGTTTCTTTTAGTCTAGGGATATAATGGTCTTTTTCATTAAAAAGGGAGGTGTAAAAATAAAATTTTTTCAAGCAGAGGTATTTTTGAAAAACAGACAATACAAAAGTGTATTTTTGTAAGTCTCCCTATATATATTACCCGGAACCGAATCGAAAAAACCGAACCAACATCGAACCGGATTTGAAAAATGTTTGAATGGTTCTAAATTTTTTAGTATCAAAAAAACGAGAATAGGATGGAAATATTTCCGTTAATCGAAAACAGTTGAAAATACTTAAAAATAATCGAAAATATATTTAAAATATTCGAAAATAATCAAAAATATAAAAAAAATCCACAAATAAATATTTGAATTGTTACTTAGCTCAATTGAAATCGAATTTGAACTGGACTTAAACTGAACCGAACCGAAATATTTTGGAAATCGAATGTTCTGATTTTTTAAAAACCTAAAAAACCGAATCAAACATAACCAAAAATTGAATGTCCAGGGCTATGAATACGAGTGAAATTTCTTTCTTTTTTTTAACTCTCAATGAAGAGAGGAAAAAAATTGACATTTTTTTATATTTTTATAGTTTTTGTTCTCTGTATAATTCTTCTTCTTTACGGGAAGTCTTTGTATTTGTTTGGTAAAAGGGAATTTTTTAAAAGTTGGATTTTCTTTACGGCTTTCTTTTGACTTGATCGGTCTAATTTGGCTTTTCATTATTTTAAAAGAATAATTATATTTTTTAATAATTTTATCTTTTCTCTTACACAAGCGTTGTACTTGAACGACGACACCAAGTTAGTGAATATGGTCAAAACTTTTTTTTGTTTTACATGTAGTTTTTTTTTCGGACATGTAGTTTATTAAATGTGGTATGTTAGGTTGGAAAATGATAAAATTGTTCATTTTACTACTCTTTCCGATTTTAGGTAAGTGATATTTTATGAGAATTTTTTAATTTAAATTTAAGTGATTTTATAATTTTTTGCAAGAAATTAATGTTATTTGATATTTTATAATCATTTGTATTCTTAAAATTGATTTTTAATTGGTTGGATTATTTTTAGGTAATACTATTTTATAAAAAAACGAGTGAAATTGAATAAAAGTAATAAATTTTTAATTTGTCTGCAACAATCTTAAACATCATTTTTGTAAACAGAAGATTTTTTTTTAACTTACGACAAAGGCTAACATTTGGAAATACTTCCTCTGTTTTAAATTGGTAGATGTTTTAGAAAATTTTTTTGTTTCAAAATAATAGATATTTTAGGTTTCAAATGCATTTTTAGTAATGAGTGATAATAGATTGTCAACTTTAAGAAATTATAAGTAAAACTATTGGTTGAAGACTATAGTAAATCGTTTCTTATATAAAAAATATTGTATTTATTGTCGAATTAATTATTTTAAAAAGTCTGAAAACATTTATTATTTTGAAACGGAGAGAGTATTTAGTATTTCTTTTGTTCTTTTTGAGCTACTGTTAAAAGATTGATTATCTCTAGTAAAAAGAAAAAGTAAATCGGGCTTTTCGGGCCAGATTGGATCAGATCAAATTGATTTTAGTAAATCTTTTGAAATCCGAGTACACCCAATATTTTTTTTGGGTTCGTGTTTTTTCTCGGCTATTTTCCGTTTTACGGATTTTTTCGATTTTTCTCGAACTTTTAGAATTTTTTATCGTATTTTTCTTCGGATTTTGAGTTCGAATTTATTGCAGTAAAGCCACATAATTTGCTATCCTTGTATAGTTTCTTTTCAGAAAAGCGTTGTTTCACTTACTCTAAATAAATTTTGAGCTAATTAAACCAATAATCATGGTCCCACAATTAATTAAATTTATGGATTCAAAATAAAATGATAATTTAACTAAAAATCCCCATTTATGAAAAACATTGAAAAGTATGGGCGAAATAGTAAAATCAATTTTTGAGAGTTGTGAAATTTAACTAATGTAGAGCGTAATTTTTCATAAACTTTCGCAGAGTACTGAAAATCGGAAAAGCTGTTAACGGCTTGAGGAAACATGGTTTCAATAAGATTAGACAACTTGCAAAGAGTCTTATCGCGTATGAGTTTGATTCTACAAAAATTGAACTTATTCAATCCAAAATTTTGAGTATCAGCTCTACTTTTGTATTATACATAGTCGTACAAGAGGTTTTGATATTATATTAACATATACTTTTTGTTCAAAAAATTTCAAAATATTAGACATGTGTTATATATAATTTACGATACAATTAAAAAAAACACTATAGATATTCTATTTTCCAAGAAAATTGTGTAATCTCGCGTTTGGCACAGATCAAAATCTAGTGTGCTTTAATCAGCCAAAAACCAATTTTTTTTATTATACTTCTCAAGTCTAACAAATTTGGAATTGATATAAGGTGGTCACTTAAATCAAACGAACATTGACTAAACCAAATCTCAAACAAAAGCTTTCTAATAAAACCGATAGGTTCTAGAAATATTTAAAGACAAACATTAAAACTTGAGTGAGAGAGAGAAAGGGAAAGATCATCATCTTCTTCATCAGTAGCCATCTCCTTTGTTGCATTGTTTGGTTCTTTAGGTTCCACTTGGGTTTGAGAGCTATTCCCAAAACCAAGACAAAGGTCTAAACAAATTGATGATGGTGCCGATGATAATAATGGTTGGATTTGGGCCATGACGGCCCAATCTCGGCCCAGAACTTGATGATGACTCGGTACATTTGTTGTAGACCAAGGCTAGATCTAGATATGGGCGTTCGGTTCGGTTCTTTTGGTTTTCGATTCTTTCGGTTTCCTAAAAATTGGAATCATTCGATTCCTAAAGTATTTTGGTTCGGTTCCGGTTCAGTCTCAGTTCGGTTCGGATTTGGTTCCGTTTGAATTAAGTAACCATTCGGGTATTAATGTTCGGGTATTTTCGGATATTTTTGGGTATTTTTGGATATTTTCGGGTATTTTTGGGTATATTTTCGGATATTTCGGATATTTTCGGGTATTTTTAGAGATTTTCGGTTATTTCGGTTACCCGTTCGGTTCCGGTTCGGTTCGGGTTCAGTTTCGGTTTTTTCGGTTCTCAAAAATTGGAACCATTCAGTTATTTTTCAACTACGATTTAGTTCCGGTTCAGTTATTTTTCGGTTCTTTCGGTTCGGTTCTTCGGTTCCAATTATTTTGTCCTGGCCTAGCTAGATCATTAAGTTCATCAACGTTGAAAAGAGGTTGTTCAAATCCTGGTGGGGGTGCGTACTAATTAGGACACAAACATCCGTGCGGATACGGATCTTGATCTGGCTGGTTCGTACGCGTCAAGATGGCATGTTCGATGAACTCTTTCTCCTTTTTGTGAGCATTTTGGTGACCACCTAATGCTTGTCCTTTGGAGTATCTCTTAGGACAATACTTGCATTCATACTTTGGTTTCTCGAATGACTCGAAGGCAGAGCCATCTTCGCTAGCATAACTAGAGTCCGAAGATAACATATCGGTGTCGACAAAGTCCATTAGGCTTGCAGGTAAAGCTTCAACGGCTTGACTATGGGATTGCATCCTAAATGAGTATTTAAAGATTCACACTTTGTATGTTAATATTAAGGAAAGTTATATCTTTAGTTTTTATGATGTTTGAATAAGATAGTTTTAATGCATATTGATGGAAATGGCAATGGACTTATTGAGGAAATTGATAAAGAACAAAGCGTAACTTAAGAACTTGACAATCAAATATATCATTTATATGGTTAACTTTTTAATAACTAGATATATTTACTTGATCCCTTTTCCGATTTGCGTAATATATATGGTTAATTTGTTTCTTAATTACTCATGCACATGTATATAGTCAAAATTAGGGTTTGATTGGTTGGTGCTGTAGCTTTATAATTTTTGATGTAGGTTTACGGTTGTAGATTTTTTTGCTCTAGCTGTGGTATTTTGGCTGTAGTTTTTTAAAAATCAAAGTATGATTGGTAAATATATAGATTAATATATAACTATATAAAATTTTAAAATATTAATATTAATAAATATGTTGTCATCTTCTGTGGCTTGGGTTGGTAGGCGATGGCATCACTCGATGGGAACAATATAATGAGTCTCGTTCGTGTTTCTTCCCTAATAATTTCGGCTTGTCTAATTCATCTTCATTTCTCCTCCGATCGTACCCCTAACTTCTTAGATAGATTTATTTGTTTAGATCATGTTTTGGTTTTGTACTAGTTATCACCATTCTTTTGTAATATTTTTTAATGTGTTTTCTCATCTTGGTTTCGGGAATTTTCATTAGATTTACCGACTTTTGGTTTCGGAAAAGTGTTTGTCTTTGCCGACTTTGTATGAAAAACGTTGGATTGAAGTTAAAAAAAAACTAATCAAATACTATATTAAAATATCAGAATTGAAATTAGAATAATATTTTAAAATAACCAAAAAGGTAGATTAAAATATTAATTGCAAATGAGTATTATAGAAGGAGATCAGAACATGCCAGCTAATGAACACACCATCATTGCTTATTGATCCTCCCACATATCAAGATTATGATAAATTTTAAAACTAACATAGAAAAATGTTGATGAGGTTTGGTCCCATAATACATAACACAAAATATTAAAATTAAATAAATAAGGGTATGATTAAGGATATGAGAGCATCCAGATCCTGTGATTTCAGATTCTGACTGGCACTGTCTAGTCTTTGTTTTTTTTTTTGGCTGTTTGATGTTCTCTGTACACTGTACTATTGAATCTATGGTTTGGTCAATAAAAATTATAGTACTATATTTTATGAATATACATCCAATAAATATGGATTTTGTTAGATTTCAGTAAGATTAATATATATTTATTTTAATATTTACTTTGGTTTGTATTATGTAGATGGTTTAGTGGGACGTGAGAGAGGTTGTTCTTTTTCTACTAGCTATGACCATTTTCGATCGTTGGTCGTTGATAGATTAAAATGGTAGTATCTTATTCCGTCTAGGTTGATGATAGTCGGTTATATTCATGGCTTCTTTTATGTAGGAGCAATAGAATGAATTTCGTTTGTGCGTCTTCTCCAATAATTCCGACTCAAATAGCTCAATTCCACCTTTCCTCTGACTGTGTCGATTTGCTCCCTAGTTGGTATTTCTTGTATAGATATTATTGTGTTCAACTATTAGTTACCTTATTTTGCTTGGTTGTTTAGTTTCGTTTTAATACTTTTGTCTCCGGATGTTTATCTTTAGGCTCGTCGGCTATTGTCTCTGAAAAGACGTAATACTTTGCCGGCTCTTAACTCCGGATAAGCATAATTCTTTGGTGGCTTTGTTTAAAATTCTTATCGTTTATATAATAATAATTAGATGAAAAATGATATTTAGTGCAAAAGCTACAAAACAACTTTTAAAAAAAACAAATCTAAAACATAATAAAAATTACTTATTATTATCAAAAATCTAACAAGTGAAAAATATTATTTCTTTTTATCCAATTAGAATTTTACAAAGAAACAAAATTAAAAAAAAAAACACAATCTTTATAGTACTCATGAGACCAAGAAAGCATAATTAACTTGGAGTAATTATGTTCCAATTAAGTAATTAAATTTTATCTTAATCATCTTTAGTTGGAAACAGAGTCAAGACTGTTTTGTCTCCTGAATCATAAGCTTCTCTTAAAGCCTGTTGTTGTTGCTGACTCTGCATAGACATGAACAAAGACTGATCCATCACTTTCTCATTGTTCGCCGGAGAAATCAAATTCACGGCGGGGATACGCCGGTGGAATAAATTAGGCGGCGGAAGTGTCGAGATTGGGACAAAAGACGGCGAGTTTTGTCTAGTTGTTGTCGGATGTAAGAAATGTGTAGGAACAGGGGAGCTAGCAAAGAGATAATCAGACTCACCGACGACGTTTCCTCCGCCGCCGCCACCGCCGCCGCCGCCGCCGGATTGCATCCTTTTGAGATAAAGTCGATATTTTTGCAAATGGCTTGCGACGTTTTCTCTTGTTAAGCCATCGACACTCATAAGCTGCATGATGGTTTTAGGAACAGCGTTTTTGATTCCGATATGAGCCACCGCGTCTACGAAACGTTTGTGAAGCTGCGGCGTCCATACTAAACGCGGTCGTTTTAATGTTCTTGGTGTTGTTTCATCTACGGCGGAGGACGGTGTTGTTTGAGGCAGAGTTTGTACGGAAGTTACGTTTTCACGGTGGTTAGAGATTTGGAGATTGAAAGCGACGGCGAGATCGGGAGTGATTAGTGATTGAGATAATGGTATGAGTTCCTCTGGTGATGGAAGCTCTTGTTCCCATTTAGAGAACCAATTAGAATCTTCCTCTCTCATCTTCTTCAACACTTAAGAGAGAGAGAGAGAGAATCTTGAAATCTAGATTCTTACACTCTTTGATCTCAAAAAGTTTGAGACTTTACATGAGAAATTATATAACGAAGCTTGATTATTGCTCTCTGGCTCAAACCCATATGATAAAGATGAAGAAAAACATCAATCTGAGAAGTGATGATGATGATGATGAGAGAGAGGAGAGAGAGAGAGAGAGACTGTTGATTTTGAGGAAAAGACTTGAAGAAGAGAGAGAGAGTCATCAGAAGATTCTTATATATTTATTTGTTTTTTTTTTCTTACTATGTTGAGAGAGAGACATCGTTAGATTCGACCGACGGCGCGTGGCCACCACTTGTTGACTATTTTTAGTGTTTTTGTTATTTCTATTAACTTTTCCGTAAAATTTCTTTGATTCTTTCTTAATTTTATATGAGAATGAATCACATTTTGAAAAATTTTGTAAATTTTTCTTTCACTTTGTTTGGAAATTTTCTTGTGAGGTTCCACAAAAAGCAATCACATTGTCCATGACCTTGTGGTCGAGTTAGAAAGAGACGGGCTCAACGCTTACACGTTACGAATTCGATTCACCTCGATCCACTTGCTACGCAAAACTATCTCACATTGTTTCTAGACACACATACGGATATAGACAATTGCTTTCGGCCCATTTGAATACTTGGAGAAAGAGTTATTTATGCGTTACATTTTTGTCGAAATATTAGTCTAAGTCGATTAAGGGTTGAGATGCTCCTTCAATTATAATAAAAAACAGTTTTCTAAGATCTTCGTCACTTTTTTTTTAAGAAAAAGCATAATATATATTTAGGATGTAAGAAATAACTAATACTAGGTTTTGAAACTTATATTTAGGGAAAATCAAAACTTGGTTTCAAGCAAATTGGTTAGAATTATTAGATAAGAAGTTTTTAACAGTTTGATTAGTTCCATAGCTTTATTTTCTTTTGAAAAGCATAGTTTAAGATGTGAAAGTTTAACAATTCGAATTACGATTTTGTATGCAGAACGCATAATATTCTGTATCGAGTCCTAAATTTGGTGTAGAAACTTTTAGACCTTTAACCACTAAGTCAAGAGACTTTCACAATGATTTGATTAGTTCCATAGTTGTTTTATGACGTTTTATTTTTCCACGCGTTTTTAGTATGAAATGAAGGAAGTTTTTAACATAGAACTTGTATACTAATTAAAAGTTTGTTTGATTCTTAATGGTATATGCCATTTTGTTGTTTGGAGATTAGACCTAACTTTTATTTTGGAACTACATGCTACTTCATTATTCGTTGTTATTATGTTTGCTTGAACTAGTGGGAAGCTTGTGTTTAGGTATGTCCACATAATTTAATTAACGATGATAAAATTAGTTTGGAGGTTATATGACAAACTAAATTGACCCTACCTTAAGCTTTAAAACATAACATATTGCATATCTTCTAACACGTATAACATGTATAAATGATATATTTTTGACACCACATAATTGGTATCTTTAATTAGTTACTAGTTAGTTATACTCCATCTATATCAAATTATTTGATGTTTTAGGTTTTCGCACACAAATTAAGAAATAATTTAATTTTTTATTTACTTTTTTCTAAACTAAAACACTATTTATTATCAACATAACTTCAATTCAACCAATGATAAAACATTATTCAGAATGCAGAAAGTTAAAAACATAAAAAAGTAATTAATTTTTACATTGAAATATGAAAACATCAACTAATTTGACACAAAAAATTTTCTCTAAAACATCAAATATTTTGATAAGGAGGGAGTATTAATCCTCTAACTAAATATCAATGATTATGAATAATACTAATAGTTTGCATAATAAGAAACAAAAAAGTACTTTGTTTTTATTTTAAGTGATGTTTAACATGTATGCACAAAGTTTAATAAAACAATTTACCTCCTTTACATAAAAGTATCATTAATTAAAATTATTTCAATCTATGAAAAAATAGACAACATAATTTTATTGGTTAAAAGATTCAAATATCTTTAAATTTTTGTATCGAAACTTGAAAACATCACTTATGTTGAAACGAAAAAATCTCTCTAAAATTTCACTTAAAGTGAAAAGAAAAGAGTAATACCCATGAAGCGGTAAAATATTAACTTTAACGAAAATGCTTCAAAAACTCAAAAATGTTACCAAATGTGACTATATAACATGTCCTTGTCTCGGATCTAGAGAATGTACGTATGAGTTTTGGACCTATATAACGATTGACTAGTTTTGGTCGTCTTATTTTGAATTTTCGATACATTTTAAATAAGATGTGGTGACTAAACCCTAAATCACCGATGAATCTAAACACGAGTTTGACGTGACTTGCTTTTTTTTTACCGCAATTAATGTAATTGAGCCTATCACATTTCAACTCTTTAATAGATTCTCTCAATTATATTCTTCCACTATATGTTCAATTTAAAGCTTCACGAGAAAGATTTTATAGAAAAAGTTTTTGGCAGCAAACTTTTTGACCTTTTTAAACCCAAAATCTTTCTACTATGTAAATGGTAGGTTTTGATTCTCGGTTTTCAATGGATAACTGGAAATAGTATTTATACCCTTCGAAGTGGATTGGTTTCAGGGCGGTGTTGGTATACTAGTAGAAATAAGTGGTATAACCACGTTTTTGTCACGAAAAAAACGTGGCTATATGATCGTCACTTTTTTTTCGTGGCTAAAATCGTGGCAAAATTATTCATATAGCCACGATTAGTCACGAAAAAAAAAGTCACGATCCTATAGTCACGATTTAGTCACGAAATCTGTCGTGACTATAGCAGTTTTTTTTACTAGTGGTATCTTCGGAGCCGATTGGTTTCTCGTGGTTATTCAATGAGTGAGCATATAATGAGTGCCGTTAAGAGATCTTTTCTAATAATCGTGGTTTGTGAAACTCAGCTCTACTACTCCTCCAATCAATTTCGTTCTCCATCTAGTTCGTATTTATTTTAAAATTTCAATTTGGTCTTCCCCTAGCCTTTTTCCCTCATGTGTTGTGATGTTTAGTTTTTCTAGTTACGTGTTTGCTTGGCTCCGTGGGCTTTTTTTAAACCCGCTGGTTGTTGGCTCCAAAAAAATTTTACGCTTTTGCCGGTTTAAGACGTTGTAACTGGTTAAATAACACTAGATGGAAAAAAATCTTAGGCTTTAATTAACCTAAACTAGGGTTCAAACCCGTGTGAATTGTCTAGAAATAACATGTTGTTGTTCTTTTTAACATGGTTTGAATTCGCGACCTCTCGTAAGGACTTCTATTTTTATATCTTCTTTTTTGATTTTTTAAAAAAAAATTCATGTTATAAATATATGAAATCTGATTTGAGCTTGGGTCCATGAGGTTGAGATTGTTTTGTCTTTTATCTGATTGAAAATCTATAAGATAAACTCTTATCTTAAAAAGACTCCAAAAGATATAAACACATCATCTTCCAATCTCCTTTGTCGAACAAGTGCTGCAACATACACATCCACATCAAAAACATGTGAATAATCATGATACATAGAGACTATAACATTTTTTTGTTTTGTTTTATTTTTGGGGTCCATGAAAAGGAACCTATTTTGTATTATTACTTTTATATAAGGATTCTATGAAAATTACACTACCCAATCATATAGTAGTTATATAAATTTGAGAAACACATATATATATATAGAGATAAAAATAACTATGTCCCATTGTAGATAGAAAAGGATCAATGTAACTTGTAGTTGGGCCTTGGGGGAAAAAGTTATATTTGGGCTCAAATGCTTTAAAACACAAATAGAACAAGAGGATTTGCAATAAGATGACAACTCTATTAGTATTATATCATTAAGGACATTTTGTTACATAGGACTATTTGTAAAAAAATTTCTTTCAAATAAACTATATCAATTATTATACTGGTATCGCTACCTTACTTCATTGGCGCGTTTCGTAAAACAGTCTAACTATTGTCGGTATTGTTTGTCGTTTTCAACCGGCGTCGATGTAGCTTGAAAATGTGAAATTCACCTAGTTTTCTACGTTATCGGTACTTTTCATGTTCAAGATGTTTGCAAATGTTTATTCAATATTGATCCAAAAATTTTCAAAAAATAATGTTAATTCTTTTCTTTTTGTCAATCTAAAAATTATGTTTATTCTTTAGATGAATTAGTTGACTAACTACAGGGTAAACATTATTTAAATTTTAGGGAGTCCAAAAACATTAATATAATATTGGAATATTTTACAATAATTTTCCTCTTGTATGAACAAAATTATTTTAGAAAAAAATGGAAATAAGAGATCTAATTTGATTTTTTTTTGGAAAATTAAAATTTAAACAATGGTTTTGTTGTAATATTCATTACAATCTCCCTTATTGTCAGAAAAACTTCATTTGGTAAAAAGAACACAAGAGCATATGAGTATCTTTAGTTGTAACAGCTTTTTAAAGACATTGTGTCAAAAACTGTCAAAAAAACCTAACTGAATATAATCAAATATGTCTTATCAAAAAAGCAAAAGCAAAAAACTCACTTTACTTTCATGTAAGAACCGCCGTTGCGTTGTCTCTCGTACCAAAAGACATTTGACCGAAATCTTATTGAATGAGATTGTTGACAAAAAAAAAAAAATCATCAAACATGTACCAACATTTATTTAAAAATTTTAATATACTCTCATCCCTTTTAAGGGTTGTTTTCCTTTTATATATCTAACAATTCTATACATAGTTTACATTACATTTTTAGAAATATCATAAATTTTGAAGATTTGAGAAATAAAGAAAGAGTTTATATAAAAGAACACCTGATACAAAGTAACGGCTACTTAGCAAAAGAAGAAGAAGACATCTTAACGGTCAATTCCAGTCTGGCGTCATAATTACAAAACTACCCTTACATTTTTTTCTTTTATTCGATACTCTCCTTTAATTATTTCTCTTTTAATAATTGAACCCATCTCTACTTCTTCTTCTTCTTCTTCTTCGATTTCAACTTTGAATCACTCATTGAGAGGTAGAAGAGAGAAAAGGGATCGACTTTTCTCACTATCTCTGAAGGTACTTCTAATTTCTGATGAAAATTTCTTCATTTTCGACTCTGTTTTCTTCTGAAATGATTCTACTTGAAGGAGATGTGATTCTGTGTTCTCTTGTGGGTTTCTTCCATTTTTTGTATATGTTTTGACCCTAATTAGGGTTTGATGAATTGTTTCTTGGAAACCCTTAAAGAGTCAATTTTAAGCAAGATCCCAAATTTTGATTTTTCAATTTTAGGGTTTTCTTTTGATTCCTCTTGGCTTCTCTGGATCCAAGTTTAGATCTTTTTTGTTTTGTTCATCGATTTGATCAATGTCTTTACGCTTAACCCTTTTTGTAGTTTTATCAAAATTTTGAGTCTTGAGGAGAAGACACTTGTTATCCTCCATGGTAACACTCTCTTCTCTATCTCTTTCTCTCTCTCTTGCTTAGATGGAAGATTATGATTTTTTCTTGTTTGATGCTCAGGCAAGTAATGAGAATCTACCACCAAATGTTATCAAGCAGCTCGCTAAAGAACTCAAGAGTCTTGATGAATCACCTCCAGATGGGATCAAGGTTGTTGTCAATGACGAAGATTTCTCGCAAATCTGCGCTGATATCGAAGGACCAGGTGCTCTTTTTTTATCGATTTCGTTGTTGTCGTGGTGCAGTTTTCGAGTTATTTGAGTGATGATTGAAATGTGCCTTTGTTTGTATACAGTTGGGACACCGTATGAGAATGGAGTTTTCCGTATGAAGTTGGCATTATCGAATGATTTCCCGCATTCCCCGCCTAAAGGTATGTCTCTAATAATATAGACGAACCGCGAAGATGTTAAGCTTAGATGACACAGAGAGTTTTCTGATAGTTTACGAGTTTATTTGGGTGTGTGTGTGTGTGTGTGTGTGTGTCCATTGTAGGTTACTTCATGACAAAGATATTCCATCCGAATATTGCTTCTAACGGAGAGATATGCGTTAATACGCTTAAAAAGGATTGGAACCCGAGTCTTGGATTAAGACATGTTCTCTCTGTAAGATGTCTGATACTTATGTTTCCATTGCGTTGATCATAATACGAAAAGCTTGAGACTGAGTCTTTGTCTGTATGTATGTTAACAGGTTGTGAGGTGCTTACTGATCGAGCCTTTTCCCGAATCTGCATTGAATGAACAAGCTGGGAAGATGCTACTTGATAACTACGAAGAGTATGCTTGGCTTGCTCGGTGAGTTCATTCATCTACTTTGGTCTTTCATATCTTGTCGAAACCTACTTTGGCTTTTAAAGTTTAAAGTCGAAAATCAATGGGGGGACTTGTGTGCAGGCTTTACACGGGTATACATGCGAAACCAAAACCTAAGTTCAAGACAGGAGCTATCTCAGAGTCCACAACGGCTCTAAATGTCGACCAGACTAACAACGAAGCACCGGTTGCTTCTACTGCGATACCATCTTCCGTGTCTGACATCAAGAGAGTAACAGACCAACAACAAGTCGCTAACGTTCCCGTAGGATCTGCAAGTGTGGTGGTCACTACGACACATAAAAGAGAAGCCGGTTTAGCTAAGGTTCAAGCAGACAAGAAGAAAGTAGACGCTCGGAAGAAAAGCTTGAAGCGACTATAATGTTGCTATATCATTCAATCCTTGATCATGTTGTTTCGATTTTTACCTGTAAGAGATCTCTTCTCATTTTTAATAATGTTTGCCGATGAAGCCGAATGTTAAAACATTTAGAGTTTCTAAATCTTAATATACAACATTTTGAAAATTTTTACTTTGGTAAGTCTAGTTGAGATGAGAAGAAGGAAGGATCAAGCTCAGAAGCATCATCTCTACTTGTCATAGATCTATCGAAATCATCGGTAATGTCTTTGATGTCTAAGATTCGCGTAGGCAAAGCAAGCTTCTTCGGACTCTCTCTTCTAGTAAGCTTACTTCCCAATTCTATATCATATCTCACCGAAGAGCTATACTCTGACTGATAGTCGGATACGGTAGATGCTAGTGTTATGTCATCTTCTTCGGGAACCATTGCTCTTAGATCTAATTGCGAAGGAGGGATCTTAGCAAATAACACTTCTTTAACATTCTTAAACAACCCTCTCTTGTAAGGATTCTCTTTCTTTTCGTATCGGTATCGGAAATTCTCATATGTTGTCTGCGAAAACGCGAAAGAAAGATCTCAAGATTCATGTATATATGTTGATGTAATGATAAAAAGTTAAGGACTTTAACCTGATTTGTAGACATTAAGTAGAAGTGGAAAATGGTTAGGCCGCCGACGAACCAGACTGCGACGAATGAGTAGACGATAAGGATTACAGAGACTATATCATATGACATTGTCCTCCATAGTTCCCCGGGTTGTCTGATTAGATTGATCCACGAGAAGACAAACACATATATATATGCATAGCAATGTTGAAGTCGAGATGAAACAAATGAAGAACGGGTAGTTTCGCTGCAGAAAGTTTCACACCAAGAGTCAGTTACTGATCGATTCTGTCGAGATTAATGGCTAAAAAGACCTGTTATATAAGGGACATGGGCCAATCTACTGATTGTCAATTGGTTTTGAGAGAGATGAACTTACTCGGGCGATACATTGTCCAACCCAGGGACAATGGTGATCAAAGCGTTGGACACAATTGTTACAAATGGAGCAGTGAGACGCGCGTGGTGGACGATAAAGCAAGCAAGTATCACAAAACTTGACTTTGATAGTGTAACCGTTAACGAAAACATCTTTTGTTCTTGGAATCTTGAGATTAGGAGTTTTGGCATTAACCCATTCCATAGATTGTGTTAAGGAACTATCTGAACCATCATCAAGATTCATCATTGATGATTTATTCCTCGGTATGATTCCCGGATCTCTTGCTGATGTCAACAATAGAAACGTAAAATCCTGCAAGATTCGAATCCAAAATGTAAGTATTGAGGTTACAGAACCTTCCAAATGGTTCTGTAATCTCATATACGAAATAAGTTTATGATAAATATTAAATATGTTTAGATTTAAACGGACAAACCAAGAAGGTAAGGATGAATCCTGAAGTAAGAACGGCATAGTTGAAGAAAGGATCGCCTTTTCGGATCCAAACAAGCATCCTTATGCAGAAAGTAATCGCAGGAGCTCCAATCAAGAATGAGGTTAAGAACAAAGATGAAACATCAGGACCAAAGATTAGTCTGCCACCACAGAAGAATCTCTAACAAAGACAAGAATCAAAACATCATATTCAAGAAACATCATCATTAACATCCTAAGAAGTGTTCTTGAGGTTAAAAGAAGAATGTTTTTTTTTGGTTTTTATTACATTGTTACCCTTCCAAGCTTTGTATAATCTGATAAGAGGAATGTGTTTTGAAGTAGAAGGAGTCATGAGAATATGATCACCAGAGGGAATACAATGAACCTGACTACTTTTCTTCTTGCTCATTCTCTCCCTCTGCATTTTTTTTTTTTTTGTTTTACCCACACATGAAGCCTATCTTTCAAAATTTTTTTTCTTCAAAAGATTTTAAAATTTTTTACAAGGGTTTCACTAATTCTCAATATTTTAGTTAATTAAAGGAAAAAAAAAGTTTTTGGAATTTAGTATTTCTCTGTCCTTTTTTAAAAGAAAGTTCTCTATTTCTTATTGTTCTTTCCTTAATTATCCATTGCAAAACTAATCCTCTGCAATTTTGTTTTGTCTCTCTTTTTTTCTCTCTCTAACAAGTTCTTTTTACTCCTCTAATAGTTTCCAAGATTATCGGTAATTTTTCTCTAATGAAAATAAATTTAGACTTAAACAATAATAGATAAAGAACAAAAAAAATAGGTAAAAAAGAGGAAGTACAAGAAAATAAAATTCCATTTTTGATGTATATCTTATGTGAATATGATCTAAGATTCCTACCTTTTTTTTGTTTGGTGAAATGGCCCAATATTCATAAAAAATTCATTAACTAAGAATATAGTTTTTTTAAAGCTGTGATTTTATTAATAATGAAGTGGACGCATACCAGTATATTACATGACAAAAGAGATAACGATAAACGTGATAAATAACAATGATCTTGTCTATCTTATTCTTAGATGGTTTTCTAATGATACATTGATGAAAATTATGTCCAAAGTTAATTTTACTTTCACACTGCTTGTTCTCCTTTTATCCACAATAGCGGCTTGAATAGAACGCAACTTGATCGTGAAGTAAATTCGTCACCAAAAGCATGAATAATTTGGTAATAATGAGTTTTCTTTTTCCCTTGCAAATTATTTTGTAGAATCCTGAAAAGGTAATGAAAAGCATGTTGAAGTTGTTGATGTGCCTTTGAGAGCTTAGTCTAACCGTCGACTTTCCGATCCGGCAACACCCGTCGATCTTCCGATCCGGCAACACCCGTTGATCTTCCAATCCGGTAATACCCCGTCGATCATCTTATCGGGAACAAAAAAAATCATATCGATATAATCAAAAGTCAACAACCACCAAACCCGGGAACAATGCCAAAACAAATTCGATATGCAAACCATAAAAAGCAAACAAGAAAAAATAAAGACAAAACAAGAGAAACATTGAAGGGATCGACAAACAATGCTTTAGAAGCCACTATTCACCGGTCCCTAAATTAGATATGAAAGGAAGAAAAAGGTGGTGGCTAGGGTTTTGGAGGATTAAGAATATAACATTCTTGCTTTATTATTTAAGAGTCTAGAAAAAATGACACACCCTTTGACTAAAAACTTCCTCACTTGATAACCCATGTTTCTTTTAGTTTATGGTGATGAAAGACAAATAAAAATAGGCTGAATTTGAGATATCACAAAATAAACCATTAATTAGTTTTTAAGATTACAAAAAATAATAATAAACTAATGGGATGGTTTTGCATAAATGAGTTTCCTCTTTGAACAAAATTTTTTTTTTTTTTTAAAAATAGGAGGTGAGAGAGTAATTTTTACGTGTTATAAACCTAAATAATAAAAAGTTGGTGTTATTTTCTTAATTAATGGTTTTCTTTTTTGACATTTCACCTAATTTCCCATAAAAATATATATACGTTGACTAAAAAAAGAGAAAAATAATATATCAAAAATAAAATAAAATAAAAAGTGTGAGAGTCACCATTGGAAGTGCTCTAAGGCCAACTCCAATTGGACTCCAAAACACCAAATTTGGTGTAATTTTATCTCCAATGGAACACTAAAAATAACACCATTCCATCAAATTTGGTGTAAAGTGAATAGTGTTACACCAAATTTGGTGTAAAGTGAATAGTGTTACACCAAATTTGGTGTAACACTATTCATCACACTAAATATTTAAAACACATATTTTATTCACCAAACATTAAAATAACATTTTTATTTTTTTATTTTATAATATAGTTAAATTTGTATTACTAACTAATACATATTTATTAACAAAAATGTATTATTTTGTTATGTGCTTTACATAATTAATTTTTTTGTAACTTGAATATAACTAATATTTATATAAAATAAATACATAAAAGTATAATATTGTAAAAAATAAAAATATAAATGTAAATAAATTTTATAAACATAAAATTACAAAAATTTAACAAACATAATATGTAAGTGTGATAAATTAATTATTTCTCAATTATAAATAATAAAAATATAAAAAATATTAAAACCAAAAACATTAAATAATATATAATATTACTTTGGTGTAATATTTGGTGTTATGGTTGGAGATGATAAAAAAAATATGACACCAAAACACTAAATTTAGTGTAATTTCAACACCAAATTTGGTGTCATGATTGGAGATGCCCTAAGACGCAATCTTCACTGAAAAATAAACGTTTTAAAATCTTCAATTATCATTTATAACAAAAAGGTCGAAAAGATTTGACAAAACAAAGTCGATAATGAATAAGTTTTAGAAGATATAAGTCGATAAAGAAAGTAGCAATCTCCCAGAAAGATTTTTAGCTATAGTGGCATACAAAAAAAAACACAAAAGACCATAAGAGGTAGTATTAGAGAGAAGCAATAAAGTGAAGAGCTTTTCTCTCTTCTCATACGACTTGGTAGTTCTGTGCAATCAGCTGTGTCCTCTGCACAAACCTTGGTGTCGCGCCACCACCTCCTCTCAGCGGAATCAATCCCGTCACCTGCATTAATCGGTTAAATATCAATACGCGCCGCTTCTTCTTCGTCATCCAACATTTGAAGAAAATGTCGTTTAGTTTCTCTGTGGGATAAGTAAGATTCAATACCTTCAAGCCACTGTAGGTACTGCTGGCTGCAAACTGAACAGAGATCGGGAAGAACACCGATGAATCTACCGGTGGCACAACAAACTCCATTGACCCACTGCAACAATATTACTTATATTCTTGACATAAAAATACTCTTCAAGCTGTAATATAAGAGATGATGTTGTTATCATTTGTTTTTACCTGCGGTTGGAGTTGTCGATAAGAAGTATAGACCATTCCAGAACAGAGTTTCTCGAGTCGTACCTGTTTTTACTCACAAAGATATGATTCATCTCAAAGCTAACCAACAAAAATTTAAAAGTCAAATTAGTTTTCAAACCTCCAGTCACCATCGCATTGTCTCACGCTTGGTGCATCTCTCAGAGCAGGAAGAGGTACGGAGATGATGACATTAGTCAGATCAAACATGGACGAGGCTTCATACTCGATGCTGACATATGTCTCGTTTCCAGATACTGAAGGCCAGCAGTTGACTATTCACCGGAACAAAAAAGTTTGCATGAATGGGTCAAACACGCTTACATAAGTAAAACTGTCAAAAAAGAAACGATAAATCTGTGCATAGCCTTACTTGTTAGTGGCACCATCGACTCGTCTGCTCTTTGCATTCTCCACCTCAGAAGACCAACACCATCTCCACCTTGACCAGTGGGAAATGGCTGATCAGGTCTCTTCAGACCTAGAATACTGTCACTGTTAAAGAGTTCTCGATTGATGTTGGGGTGGGTCTTGAAAAGAATTTCGGGGTTTCCACCGGTTTCAATCTACAGACAAGGTAAAGAGATGGACAGGTTCATTAAAAAGTAAAATAACAAGTTGTAAAACGCCCGGGAGACTCGTGGAAAAAGTTAAGAAAGAGAGTTGGGAGTACCTGAACTTGGACAAATCCATCTTCTTGGTTAAGAATTTGAAGCGATAGGGTTCCCTGCATATCGAAGCTACTGATTCCACCATCCCTTCTCAATGCGACATTAAGCTTCTCTTCAACCGTTAGTGTGAAAGGATCGGTTGGAGCTGGGGCAGCTGTTCTGGTTTGGCTAGTAGGCTTAACATCTTCAATGATGTCTTCGCCTTCAGCTTTCAGGGACTCCATTAACTGGTTCTTGCCTGATTTGCCAAGCTTCATGCCAGAACTCTTAGGCGGAGCAGTAACGGAAGACCGTGATCGATCTGGCAGTTTATGCACAGTGAAAAAGAATTTGAACGAACCGAAAATAAGTATAAAAGAACATAGAATTCGGACATATTGATTTAAAATAACTCAGGATAAGAGAGTCCAGTAGTTTAAGCATGCTAACCTTTCGCCTTGGTACTGATAGGCTCCATATCTGAGATCATGCCAAACCCAGAACCACTTCCAAAACCACCGCCACCACCACTGGATATGCTCAAGTCATTGAAACTACTATCAAGTCTTCCAGATCCCATTGAGCTCATGGACGAAAATCCTCCCTTATCACCTCTATTCTTTTCAATCTGGGAACAGCATAAGAAATATTATGAGGAGTTACGAAAATAGCTCAAAAAACCAGGGTGTATTCCTGTTATGTACCTTGCTTTTGTCAATCTCATTGGCCTTACGCTTCATCACGTCCTTAGTGTCATTGATCTTGCTCTGCATTACTAGTTTATGCAACTTCTCCTCGTGACTTTCCATTTCACAGTACTGCTTCACCTGGGCAACTGTCACATTTTCCTTGTGTCCAAGAGATATGACTTCATCAAAAGCGAATATCAGCTCAAAAGGAGCCCTGCCAACCCCTTCTTCATCTAACGACATGGTATACTCAGGTACCTAGAAACAGTTCAATCGATCAGACCACGTGTCCAAGATTTGTCTGTAAGGAAAATTTTGAAAGGCAAATTTCAACCCGCACTCATTCAGAAAATAACATCGAAGGAAAATAAGAGCTGCTAGGCTTCAGCGAAGACAAGGTACTAACAACAGTAGGCACACTAACTTTCTAAACGCTAGGAAATAAACTCCTCGAAAGAAACATACAAGTTTGGAGAGCATCCTGAGGGTGTCCAGATCTTCTAGAATGTTGCTCTGCTTAGTTGTAACAAGAAGCAGGAACAGAGCTTCAATAGGCTGATATACATATCGAACATTCTCCGTCTCAATATAGGTATGCTGCTTCCCCATGCCAACCAGCTTAGGAAAAGCTGCAAGTAGACCTTCAATTCTGATTCGGGACATATCCACATATTGTCTGGAAACAAGCACTACATAAAAAAAACAACAAGGTTAACGAAAACGCAAAAATATCAAAAGAATTGGGAATAAGTGGAACAACTGATATTCAACAATCAATGATATCAAATGTGTATATATAAGCATTCACCTTTTCCAGACTTGCTCACAATGGAAGCAGCAAGAACGACCTATAAAAACCACAGGTTACAACCTTATCACACCAGAAAACTCATCGAAAGCTAAACTTAAACACGAATTTTGCGGCTGCACAATATACAAAATCGTAAAATAGAACTCAATACCATTTTGATTTGAGGTTCCGACGATCACAGCAGCTATAAGAAAGACAATACGAATCTGAAATACAAAAGACAACCAACGTTAGAGTAAATCGAGTAACAAGAGTGCCTACAAATCAACCACGAGATCCATAAGAACAAACGAGATTCGATCTTCGGAAACCTAAATCAAGTCAAAAACTGAAGAGATCTCGCATCTAGTGTATTGAGCGATAGCCATTGAAGGTCTCAACTAACGAATCAAAGGAAAAAACGATTTCAAAAGCATCAAACGCAGATCTATGGATCGGATCTACGAACATCAGAGACACTGAATTGAGAAACAGAACCAAACAACAATCGCGCAGGCTTTCTAAGAAGGAGAAAAAAATTCCTAAAGTGGAGAGATCCGAAAAAAAGCTTCCATAGAAATGCAGCGAGAAAGAACAATTCTACGAAGGAGATCCGAATCCATGAACGAATATGAAGGCGAAAGATCAGAGGAAGAAGACGATACCAGAAGAACTGATCAAAGACGATGATGAATCACACACCAGATCTCCTCCAAAACCAAAAAACTCGCTAAGTAAAATAGTGTGTGTTAAAGAGAAGATAATAACGATGAACGAAAACGAAGCCTTACGAATATTTTGGGCCGTTTCAGTTTTTATTGGGCTTTTTCCATAAGCCCATCGTAATTGTTTCTGGTTTAAGACTAATATTCGGTTTATTCCGGTTTAATCATGATACCCAACTAAACCGAACCAATTCTCATAAATTAAACAGAATTATTCGAATCGAATTTTGTATAAGCTTAATTAAACTAACTGAACTTAATAGAAATTTAACAAATTTACTTAAATTTAAAAAATGTAAAGTAAAATTGAACCAAACCGAAAATCAAAACCGGTCGAATTTTTAGTTTATCTGAGACGTAATATTTAAACCGGAAATAACCGAATAAAAATATCCGAATGTTGTAGCAATCAATCATCTTCAAAAAAGTCAATATCAATTTCTAGGGTTTTAATTTGATCCGAGGTTAGCGATTCCGGCGACTGATATATCTCAAGCTCCGGTAAGTTTCTCTCTCCTTCTTCTTTTTTTTCCTCCGTCGCTCTCTCTCTCAAGTTTTTCGCTTTCTTAAAAGTATGTTCATTTGATTTGTCAAGCTTTTGACCCAGATCAGGATTTTGAGATTCAGTGCTTAGGGTTTGTGTTGGTACTAAAAAGTTTCGAACTTTACTTGATAGAAAGTTGTAAGATTGATGCAAGTAGTGGAATCAGAAAACTTCTGCTTGTATGGATGATTATACATTTTTGATCTTTCTGGGTCTCTTGATTTTTAGCAGATCATTGTTTTTGATTTCGTTTTGTAGTGTAGGACGAAGGTTTTGTGTCTATGGCAGCTTTGCAAATGTCTCGTGAATGGATCGGTATCCAACAGTTTCCTCCTGCTACTCAATCGAAATTGCTCGAGATCCTTGGGAAGTATAAAGAAGAGGTTGTGTTTTTGTTTCGAACTCTGTTTGTTTGTTACTTTGTTTCATGTATCTCTAGTTTCTAACGTGGAAGGTGTAGGATGTGAGCTCGCTAACGGTACTTGTAATGGGGAAAGGCGGTGTTGGGAAGTCATCTACTGTGAATTCGGTTATAGGCGAGAAAGCTGCTGCAGTTAGTACTTTTCAGGTGTCGAGTTTAATGCCCTTCTTATCGCTTACTTTCTTGATTACTAGCTACATTTTCTTATGTAAAGTGTTGTTGGTTGATGTCGTTATTAGTCTGAAGGATTGAGGCCGTCTTTGGTCTCTCGCTCAAGGTCGGGGTTTACATTAAATATCATCGACACTCCTGGTCTTATTGAAGGAGGATATGTGAATGATCAAGCCATCAAGCTTATAAAAGGGTATGTTTGAACAGTTTCTTCTTCTAATTTCGGAATCATTTTATGGTAATTTGTTTGAATTTGAACAGATTTCTCCTCAACAAGACTATAGACGTGCTGCTATACGTCGACCGTTTAGATGTATATCGAGTGGATGACTTAGATAGACAAGTTGTCAATGCTATAACCGATGCATTTGGTAAAGAGATATGGAAGAAGTCAGCTCTTGTCCTCACTCATGCTCAGTTCTCTCCACCAGACGGATTAAACTACGATCTCTTCGTCTCTAGAAGATCCGATGCCCTTCTGAAAATTATCCGTGCAGGCGCTCAAATGAAAAAACAGGATTTGCAGGTATTACATCCGCACATAAATCTCCGTAACTATTATAGTAATCACTAATCGGGTTAATAAGCTTAAATCTTTTTGTTCTAGGCGTCATATGTTCCCGTCATTCTTGTTGAGAATAGCGGAAGATGTCATAAGAATGAAAGCGAGGAAAAGGTCAGTCATTATCTATTTACTCCGCATCTATTAGTTTAAACCAATCTTGTTTTCGGGACTGTGACAGATTCTTCCAGACGGAACTCCATGGATTCCAAACCTGGTGAAGACAATCACAGAGATCTCTTTTAACGGCGACAAGCCAATTCACGTTGACAAGAAACTAGTCGAAGGACCAAACCCGAACGAAAGAGGAAAACGATTGATTCCTTTAATCTTTGCGTTCCAAGTAAAGCTTTCTGAAACCATTAACAAATACAGATTTGAAAAAGCTGAAGTTGCTGTTTTGATTAATACCATTTTCTTGGGATTTTTACAGTATCTGTTAGTGATGAAGCCAATGGTTAAAGCTATCAAGTCTGATGTTGCTAGAGAAAGTAAACCGGCTTGGGAGATGCGTGATTCCGGTTTAGGTTCGCGAAGGTCTTCTTAAATTCGGTTTGGTTTTGTTTGTCTTTTTGAGTTTGTAAACCGACAAGGATCTTTTTTTTTGTCTTTAAGTTCTTTAATCTCATGATTAAACTCTTAAATGAGTGATTACCAACAAGAGATAATCATATTAATGGTTTAAGTAACGGATCCAATTACTAAAAAATATACGTAAAAACAATTCAAAAATACCCGAACATTGAGGCGAATTGAAATCGAACCGAAATATTTTAAGAACCGAATGATTTTAATTTTTAAATACTAAAAAATCGAAAACCGAAAAAACCGAATCGAATGGAATCCGAGATGAGAACGACGTCGAGAGGAATTGGGCAAACGGAGAAGACGATTCGGAGATTTTTTGAAATTGAATTTGCGGAGAGAGAGATTGTTGATTTCCACGGGTCAAAACCCAGATCAAATGTCGGCGTCGACGGTGTCGATCACGGCGAATCCGGCGGCGGCTGCTAGGCGGACGCCGGTGCTTGCCGGAGAGAAAAAATCAAACTTTGATTACCCGACAAACGAATCGCTTACTAACGGCGGCGTTGGCGAAGCCGGTGGTACGAGTAAAGATCCGATCCAAGCTATCGTCGATCGAGACTTGGGTCCTGTGACGAGGAGATCGGTTTCCGCCGCGACGNCAAACAACCCGCCGCGCAGCGGCGGACGAGAAAAGTCGCGAGTCCTAAGCCTGAGAAAGCGCGGTGGAAGAGAGTCGTGAGAGTATTCGCGAAACAGCTCGCGGCTCTTCTCATCATCGTTGGGTTAATTCAGGCTACGAGGAAAATGATTTTGCAAATTTCGCCACCGTCACCGTCGTCTCCGACTTCTTCTTCCTTTGAAACTGAGACGGTACTTTCGAGATTCGAGAGCCGAATCAAGGAAGTAGATAATCTTGTGAAATCCACGGCGGAGACGATTCAGGTTCAAGTTGAATCACTTGATAAGAAGATTGAGAGAGAAGCGAGATCGTTTAAGGAAGAATTCGAAACCGAATCTTCTGGTTTCTATAGTGAATTGAAGAAGATAGAGTCTCGTTTCGATTCATTAGAGAAGTCAATAGAAGAAGTAAATTCGAAACCTTTGGTGTCTAGAGATGAATTAGATAGAATCTATGAGGAGTTAAAGAAAGGTAAAGTCGATGATTCTTCGTTTAGCGAGATAAGTATCTATGAAATGAGAGCTTATGCTCGCGATATCATGGAGAAAGAAATCGAAAAACATGCTGCGGATGGACTTGGATTAGTAGACTTTGCATTGGCTTCTGGTGGTGCTTTTGTGATGCAACATTCGGACCCTTTTATTGTCGGAAAAGGGAGTAACTGGTTTGCGACAACAAGTCGTCGTGTTCATAACAATGCGGTTAAGATGTTGTCTCCGAGTTTTGGTGAGCCGGGTCAGTGTTTTGCTCTGAAAGGTAACAATGGTTATGTTCAAATCAGACTGAGAGGACCGATTGTACCTGAAGCTTTCACCTTGGAGCATGTAGCTAAGGTAATGCTCAAAAGATTTATATCTTTAGTATCGGTTTTTATGGTATGCTCGTAACTCGTTAGACCTTGGTGCTTGCATTTCGAAAAGATGTTAGCTTTAGCTTGTAAAGAAGAGTATCTGCGCAAAATGGTTTGATATTGAGTCTCTTATAGTTTCTTAGTCTTTACCTGATGGATTGTGAAAATGAACAGAACGTGGCTTACGACAGATCGAGTGCTCCAAAAGATTGTCGTGTATCAGGATGGCTGCAAGGGAGAGGACATGATCGCTCAGACGAGACAGAGAAGATTCAGCTTCTAACAGAGTTTACTTACGATCTAGACAGGTCGAATGCACAGACATTCAACATCTTAGATTCAACACGCACTGGTCTTGTTGATACTATCAGGCTAGACTTCACATCCAACCACGGAAGCAACTCTCACACTTGTATCTACCGATTCAGGGTTCATGGGCGTGTACCAGACCCAACCTCGGTTGTGGAAACTCGGTCTTGATAAGGATAGTGCACATGGAAATGGATTAAAACCTCTTCTGTTTTGTAACATTCATCTCTTTTTGTTTCCTATTGTTTGGATAGGGAAGTAAAAGAAAGCATCAGATTCTTTGATAAGTACAGTAGAAAAAGATTGATTGGTTTTCACATTGTTGATGAAGAGTGAAATATAAGAGAGAAGACACTACAACTTCATATTTATTGTCTTCATATATTAATCAAAATATTTTAAGTTCCACAAAAGAAATTCATCAATCAAAACCAATTGATAATGAATACATTGACATATTTTCTTTATATATTAATTTAGATCTTATCAAACTTTTGTAAAGTATTTATTCACATTGGTTTTTAATAGAATATTCTAATGTAATTCAATTATAACATAATTAGGTATATCTATAATGTATATAAATTTGGTTATAGCATATATAGTTTTGTGGACATTATAATTGTTATCTTGAAAGAGAAATAATAACACTTGGTGAATCGTATCAATTTTTATATAAAACGTATTTTTCTTCTAACTTTTCTAAAGAATATGATCAATCTCATTCATGAAAGAGAAAGTAAGGTGTTTAATTTGTTATTTCTCTTTTTCTATATAAAATAAATAAACATATAGAAGAGAAGACGAAATTCTAAAAATTACAGAATTTAAAAATCATGAAAGGAAATCTTTAAAATATGAAATTGTTAACTCACTATATTTCAAGTTTCTAAATTTAAAAGAAAAGAAGAATTAACGGCTAGATTCATAAGTACATAAAAAGTACAAAAATGTATTTATGCGGTATTTGTAGCATCACAATGATGTTAGCATAAGACTATGTGTGATATGGAATAGATAAAAGAATTATTTTGATGTTTTAATTTCTTTTGAGTTGCTTAAATAATTCAAGATTGTTCTTCATTGCCAAGAGTCAATAGATAGGAGTATCTTTCGGATAATGCATCAGTCGCCACCAACACCTTAAAGTTAGTAAAAATAGACCTCAAAAAACAAGCATAGTCACAAATCTTTTTCTTTAGAGGTAGTTGTGGCAAAAATTTGAATACTCTCGTGGTTGGATTAAAAATAAAGGTATTGTCGTGTTAATACTGGACGCATGTGAGACTCTTGTGGTGATTTATCGAATACACATTTACCATATTCATACTCAAGATCCTTCTCCTTTCGGTTTCTTAAGAGACTTCTTTAAAAATCAAGTAACTCAATACCTTGCAAGTCTACTGAAAATTGTGTGATAAAAAGTGAACTAAATGTTTATTTCTCTGTTTCTCTAGAAACATGTTGGATAATCGTCCGTGATCGTGAGTCAGTCTAGCTCTTGTTGCTTTCGATAAAGTGTAGCATATGAAGACCCTTTTGGCTGAGCTTCGAGTAAAGATCTCATTAACTAGATATGGTGAATCATTATCTCTACAAGAAAGAAGATTAAGTGAAAATATTAAGATATATTTTTAGTTTTAGCCGAAATTGTTTTAACAAGCAATTTCTTAAATCTCTTCTAACAAACAAAAAAAACTCAGTCAAAAGACATATAATAAGGATCTCTAAGGTCTATACACCTTTATAACAATAGAAAAAGAAGAATGAAAAATATTTTTGGTCAAATGAGGAAGAAGATTTGTATAATAAAAAAAAAAAAAAAACAATGACAGAAGAGGCATATAAGTATCAAGAAAGGGAACAATATTCTTAATTTCAGCCTTTTTTTTTGAATATACTCTTTTAAATATTTTAATTCTTTCTTATCTTTGCTTCATAAACTGATAAAGACCTCTTCTTTTTTCTATTTTAAAATATATAAAAAACCAAAAAATCATGAAGCCTTGCATAAAACAACAAAATAAAATAATGATAAAGAAAAGTCTCTTTTGCAGTTGAATTCTTCCATAGTTTTTATCTCTTTTGTCTTTGAAGAAAGCTCTTGAAGTCTCCTTCATACCATAAGAACCCTCCAAAGAAATTCTTGTGAATATCACTTATGTATCTTTGTGTGTGTTTATGTTTATCTTCAAAATCTTTTTGTCTCTGTCTCATATTTTGCAGAAATTTTTGAGAACTTTTGTTTCAATTTTTTTTGCAGAATCTCAATCCAAGATAGTAGTTGAATCTCTATTAGCTTCAAGCAATCTCAGATCTTCAATGCCAACTGAACAACTCCAATCCTTGAGGCATGTCTATATACAATATAGATTCTTGACTTGTTCTGTATAAAGATCTCCTTTTGTTGTATCCTCTTGAAACAGAGTTACTCTGTTTAACAAAAAACAGAGTTGCTCTGTTTTTTTTATTTCTAAATGTGTTTTGTTTTGTGTTGTGACTTGTGAATATGAGAAGAGTCTTTGTGGCAACATGGAACGTAGGAGGAAAATCTCCACACTCTGGTCTTGATCTCGACGCTTTGTTACACGTTCACAACGAATTCGATATTTATGTTTTAGGGTAAAAGAAGAAGAAGTCTTGATTTTTCGAGTGTTTCGATCGATAAATGTATTGAATTTTTCTTTCTCTTGCTTTTGTTTTAGTTTTCAGGAGATTGTTCCATTGAATGCTGGAAATGTTCTTGTTCTTGGAGACAACGAACCCGCTGCGAAATGGCTAGCTATGATCAATCAATCATTGAACAAATCATCCGTTGGTGGAAGACTTGGCCCGAAAACACCTTCTTTTGGCGCTGGATCGATGTTCTTCGCGAAACCTTCTTTGAAAAAGATTAGTGAGAGTTTCAGAACAGAGTGTAGGAGAAAGCTAAAGATATGTAACTGCAGCTCTTTCTCTCAAGAGATTGCGAAAAAGTACGGGAGAGAATCTTGTTTCCGATGTCCGGAATCTCTGGTTAATCAAACCGCGGATTTACTTTCTGATGATGACGAAGAAGACGAAGATGATGATGAAGATGAGGAAGAAGAAGAAGGAAAGGTTGCTTCTATTGTAAGCAACCAAATGATGATGAAGTATGGCTTAGTTGCATCAAAGCAAATGGTGGGAATATTCCTCACTATATGGATGAGAAAAGAACTTATTCAACATGTTACTCATCTAAGAATCTCTTGTGTCACTCGCGGAATCATGGGTTGCTTAGGAAACAAGGTACCGTAGTTTCGCAACTCTCAATACTTCAAATCCAAAAACAAGAAGAGTTTAGCTATGAGTTTATATATTCTTTTTCTTCATAGGGATGCATAGCTGTGAGTTTGCAGCTCTACAAGATGAGTTTTTGCTTCGTTTGTAGTCATCTAGCTTCTGGCGAGAGAGAAGGAGACGAACGTCGAAGAAACTCAGATGTAATTGAGATTCTAAAGAACACAACTTTCCCAAGAATCTGTAGAACTTCTTTCACTCGCGTCCCCGACCGAATCACTAAGCATGAGTACGGTTTAAGCTCGCATACGCTAAGTTTTATTGACTTCCAACTCAAAATCAATTGACACTAGATTGATACGCAGTTTTCTACTCGCAGTCGGGTCATTTGGCTCGGAGATTTGAACTATAGAATAGCTTTAAGTTACTCAGAAACAAAGACACTCTTAGATAAAAACGCTTGGGATGCTCTTCTCAACAAAGATCAGGTTTAACTTACGGTTTCTTTTCACCCAAGTAACCTAATTTTTAGGTTGATTGCTACGCAAGAAAGAAAAACTAAACCGGTTTATTGGTTCTGTAATTGCAGCTCAAGATTGAAAGAGACGCAGGACGAGTGTTTAAAGGATGGCACGAAGGCAAAATCTTCTTCGCGCCAACATATAAGTACTCTTATAACTCGGATGCTTACGCCGGAGACACTACTAAAGAGAAGAAGAACAAGAGAAGAACTCCGGCTTGGTATAGTTTAACCGGATGCATTCTATTTCGATTCCGATTGGTTTTGGTTCGGTTAAATTGAACTGGGTTTGCTCATTTTTAATTCCACTTAGGTGTGATAGGATTCTTTGGCTTGGTGATGGGATTCGGCACCTTTCGTACGTGCGCGGCGAGTCAAGATTCTCCGATCACCGGCCGGTCTGCGCCGTGTTTATCGTCAATGTCGAGGTTTACGAGGGTATAAAACCGGAACTAGAAGACAATAATATTACATCAAGGGTTCTTAAGATTTAAGAACCCTAGTCGAGAGTATTTAAGTTTACTTTGTGTTGTGAAAAAGATAAAACAGCAGACCGGTTTGTATGTATTGTAGTAATCATTTAAAAACAAATGTAAGTTAAAAAAAAATAAATTGAATTTTATGATGGTGAAAAAACACATAGAGAAATTTGAAATACACACAATAATAATACATGAAAAGATTTTATAGAAGGGAAAAAATTTGTATATGTTCGTTAGAAAACAAATTAAAAAACGAATAGCCATCAATTTTTTTTCGACTAGCTTGTTCCATTCAAAAAAGACTCAAAAATCCGATTTGAACGGAACTTTGGTCGCCGGTAACCAGTTGTTTCCGTCGATGAAAGGTTTCACGGTGAACTTATTTGCTTCCTTCTTTGTTAAAAACGTCCTTAACCCTCTCCACTTAACCCGGTTCTTCGTCGAGGCTCCTGGCCCGGTATTCGCATGCTCGGCATAAAAGATAGTATCCGGTGCAGTGTCTCCGACCCACGGTAACCAACCTTTCGGGTCGATAAAACCGTCCATAAACGACTTCATAATAACCGTTGTAGAGAAGTCCTTCCAAGGCCGGCCTAGGAATGTTTTGACATCAGTAAGGTCATCCAAAGGCGAGATTTTACAATGGTGGATAGAGATTCCGGTGTTTTGGTTCGGATCTTTTTTCCCTTGAGCAGTTATAGTATTTTGTTGGCCTTTCATAGGACGTCGAGGCAAGATGTTACAGTTTTGGAAGACAACTGCAGCGTTTCCGAATATGAAATCAACAGTTCCAAAGATGTCGCATTCGCGGTAAAATTGACGTTGGGCGTGTGCGTACATCGTGTCTTGGAATGCATCCATGGTGCATTTATAGAACACGGCTAAATCCGCACTTACCATTAGCGCTACTGCTTGATGCTTTGTTGGACCAGCCGTGTTGATAAATCCCATGTCCCTAGCCATGAACCCCTTTCCAAACACAGCTGCACAATACAAATAAATAAAAAAAATATAAATGATGTTGTAACTTTCGACTTTTAGATCCACGTGCATGCATGTACTTACCAAATGTGGCGGTTTGGAACGTAGGAGTTCCATCGATGAAGTTGAGTCCCGCGGAGACAATGGTCTTACGTTGTCCATCTCCAACCATTACTACATTCCATTTCTTCTTCTCAACCCTAACATTCTCCAAATAAACTCCTTTCTTCACATAAATTATCGTTCGCTTCTCGTTCTTCTCTTCCACTTCCGCTAAAGCCTCACCTATAGTCCTATACTTCCCCGAGCCATCTTTCGCCACCACGATATTCGCTATCTTCCTCAAATCACCACTCTCCAAAAGTCTTCGACCTTCCATCATAGCCAAGTCAAGGGTGCTAGTAGCAGCCATCAAACGTCGACGTTTCAGTTTCACCGTGTCCGCCATTTTCCCTAGCAACGTTATGATCGCTAACGCGTTACTCGTCATCTCCGTCGAGTTTTTCAAATGGGTTTCTCCAAAAGTTGTTAAACTTTTGTTGTTCTCTTCTATCAACGCTTCCATGCACGTTTCTTGATACGTTCCCACCGAGCTAAGCCACGTCCTAAGGTCATCAACGTTCTTTATCGACGACGAAGCCAACGTATCGTTGAGCTGGTCAATGGCTAGTCCAAGAACCTCAACGCAAGTTCCCATTGCTGGCGAACTTGCGTTGGCTTTAGAGAATCCGCTGAGGACTTTTGAGAGCTCCGTCATGGTAACTTTGACGGCGTAGTTAAAAAGCTCCTCCGGGTTGCTCGCGTTAACCGAACCAATAGTCTCAATACATTTTTCTTTGTGCAACGTTACGTCGCACAAAGTTTTAGAGACTGAATCTCCTTTACTCTCCGCCGCTGCCGCCGCCGGTTTCTTGCCGTTGTTGTTAGCTACGGTTCCGACGACGGCTCCGACGACAATGCAAACAAGAACTATGGAAGATATAGCGATGATGACGATTCTCTTTTTCGCCTTTCGAGTTGCCTCAAGTTTTGCTTGTTCATGCTCATCGAGTTTGCCGTAGGAGGACATTTTGGTAATTTCCTCCTACTTGGCTTCTCGTATATATTTTATTTTTGTAATGACAAAATGCTTTTGAGTAATTTGTTTTCATTTGTATAGAGAATATATAGACTTGTTGATTAATATATTTTATTAGCTTCAAATTAATAATCAAAACATTTAGATATACGCGGTACAAGCATATTTGCGTGCGAAGCACTAAGATGAATCGTATGATTACTAAGTTGAGAAGATATTGAAAGTGCTTCTCATGTTTATTTTTTATATATATATATACTACATGCTAGAATCTTGCTGGTTCTGTTTCATATTCATTTAATCGAATATTTGTTTTCAGGGTTTTCTGCAGAAAAAAAAAATTTCATTGTAATTTTTTTTGCAAATTTACATTCCACATATCTAAACTGGTAGATCAACGTACCAAGTGAAATTTAACCCGCCATATAACTCTTTTATATTTCAATTCAACGACTAATGACCATAATATCAAAATCCAGAAACAATTAAACTCAATTCCAGATTGTAATTTCGAATCCAATCGATAATTACAAGAAATCTAAGAAAATTAAAACGAAAAGGAAGAATATATTGCAAGTTAAATTTCATTTGGTTGATTGATCTGTAGTTCGGCATATAAAAGGTAAAATTGCAAAAGGTGTTACGGTTATTTTTTGCAGAAAACTTTTGTTTTAATATTGTTGTTTTGAGTGCATATATGTTTTGGGTTTAGTTTATAAATTTGTTGTTTAGAAGGTTTTTTCAATTTGGTGGATTGATTTGTAGTTCAGTATATAAAGGCTAAAATTGCAAAAAGAGTTACGGTTATTTATTGGAGAAAACTCTTGTTTTAATATTGTTGTTTTGAGTACATATATGTTCTGGGTTTAGTTTATAAATTTGTTGTTTAGAAAGTTTTTTTCAATCATACAATTTTTTATGGTGAGATTCCTTTTATTTTATATTTTTCTCATAACTCTTCACAATTCTTTTTTGAGATCTTAGTTGAATTTAGTTATTATTATTATATATATCCATCGGAAGGTGGGAATCAAATCATTTAATGTATGTATGTCCACTTATAGTATGTAGATGATTTATAATTAATTCTGTCGAGAAAATAGTGAAGGGCACATTGTAAATTATTGGTGAGATTTTTTCCATATACAACCTCTACAAAAATGAGATTATTAGTATTTTCACGAGACTACATTGTCAATTAAGTTCATGCATTAATTTTTGTTGTCAACAGTTTATAATTAAAACAATTCGGTAATCCAAATCGGAAGCACAAAGCTTACATAGCACATAGCATACGAAAATTGACGAGCACCACGTGTTAACCTATCCGCTTTTGCGTTAAAACTACGCGAAAAGAAAGAAAAAGAAAAAAAAACAAAACTGTCTTTACTTTTTTTGTCAAAACAAAACTCTCTTTACTTTTCTCTATATTTTCCAGATAAATGCGGAAGGCTGACCATTCCTGAAAAATTCATGCATTAATGGTCTTTACAAACCAATTTGAAAAAAGGTATAAATTTAATATATAGGGCAAATAAAAGTCGAGCCATAAAATTCTTAGAAAAGAATGTTGAATTTAAAATAGGTTTAGGTTTGTGTTGGCTGAATAATCTTTAAAATTAACGACTATTACACAAATTATTTGTATAGTGTAATGTGGCAATTCGATAAAGCCCAAACTTGAGTTAGAATCACATTTGTAAAACAATATGTTATTTTGGTATCGATAATACTATTTTGTAATTTATAACAAAAATACAGTTTTTGTTTCAATGTGGTGTTTGATGCTTTTATTAGTGGCTACAAATATTTGTTATGTTCACCATTTATTCTATAGAAACATATTAAAAGTTCAGAATTTTATCATACTCTCTTTTTTAAAATATTTGGTATTTATGAGTCGAGAGATTGCTATAAATAGACAAAGTATGAATAGTTGTCTGATAATGAATTTAAATAGTTACATGATGGATATTGTCGATGTAGTCAATCAACTTCTCTTCATACATAAGTGAAATTTTGATAGAGAAAGTATGAATGATTGTCTAATTATGAATTTAAACAACTATATGATAAATGTTGTGGTTGTAATCAATCAACCTCTCTTCTTTATTTAGGTTTTTTCTCTAACCTTATGGTTTTGTCATTAACAAAAATTGTGCAGATTTGATTAATTGTTTGTGTTGTATACTTTATAAGCATAGACATACAAAATTAAAAGAAACAATCAAGATCATATAACTTATTTCAACAAATAGTCATAAAAGCTTACTGTATTACGCTTGATTTGAAGTCTGAATACAAAATCGTATTTTGTCATTTAGGATCATAGATGTCAACATACGTTGAGAGCGACATCAAATTGGCCATTCATTTCATGCAAGAGACACTAATTTACATAATATTATGTATATATTACATCAATTTATTTCATTTATAAAAGAGTTTTGTCCTATTTTAGTTATAATTGATTTTATTTAGTCTCTAGTAATTTAGATTTAAAACATATTTCAAATAAATTTGTTTCAGCAATCTTTGATGTATGTTTGAATGATATTCCACTAATTTATTAAAGTGGCATAACTTCAATTATGATGTTTTCTAATATTTCCCTTAATGTTTAAAACTTTTTTGCTTGATAAATAATCTTTAAAACTAATGATTTATATATATTCAATTATTATACAATTATTAATGTTCTAAAATGTGCTACACCTTTTATAGGCAGTGGACGTTTCATATGCGGTAGTCAAATCTCCAACGTCTTAAAGTTCGAATAGTATTTTGAAATTTTAACTTATATATATATATATACTAAAAAATGAAAAAGATAGAATGATGGATTGTGGTTGATGGAAAATATGATCGGAGAACCTATAAATCTCATGGAGAATTTGATCATGGCTCATGATAATACCTTTTTATCACTTTCAAAGTTCAATTTTCACGTTTATATAACCTTATGACTCCATTGCTCCTAGTACTTCCTGAATTTGTTGATTAAGAACCAATTAATTTTATGTTGCGTTTAAATTGAAATTTTAGATAATGTCCAAAAACGAAAAAGTGGAAACAAGTTGACTAACAACCACAAACTTTTTGTGCTAATTAAGGCAATTCTTCTTCAATGGCTTTTCATTTCATCTTGCAGTTGTCTTATGGATTTTATGATGATAATGTAATTCCACAGTATTTTTGTTTTTAATAACTAGGAGGTTTAAGGTCTTTGATCCTCTAATGCCCGTAGGACGGGTAATTCCACAATATTATCAACCAATGAATCCGCTAATTCAACTTCACTGGACAATATCATGTTGTCAATATTCATCTTACATTCTCGATATTAGAGCTGTGCAAACAAACCAGAACCGAAAAACCAAAACTGAAAAAACTAAAAAAATATTTGAATGATTTCAATTTTGAAAACCAAAAGAATCAGAACCGAACTGAACTGCAATATTTCGGATAACCGAGTAGAACCGAATATACTAAAAAATACCTAAATATCTTCAAAAGTACCTAAAGTACTTTAAATACCCAAAAATTTATACACATATGGTTACTTCTTTAAATCGGAATCGAAGCTAAATCGAACCGAACCGAAAACCTTTGGATTTCAATATGGTTCCAAGATCTAAAAACCAAATTAACCGAAAACCGAATTAACCGAATCGAAGAACCAAATGTCTATCCATGTTCGATATAGTAAATGTCTACGGGTGCAAATGGAAGACATTTTAGAAGAAGAAAATTGACGTAACTTAGTATTCCACTGTTTTCTGCCCAAATTCTACCATTTGAAAAAATAAAATATTTATTGAATAGTGTATGAAACCCACAATTTGAATGGAAAACTTACACTTTCCGCTAGAATTTGTTATTTTTCTTATAAGGAGAGGAATAACAAAGCGTAACAAACAATAACCTTTTTTTGTTATATCATTTTATTTCACAATCTTTTTGCTAAAATATAAGTATACTAGGATTTAATCCATGCATTACGCGGAACAATAATTGTAAAATTGTTTTTAATGATATTTTACCTGTTTTATGTAATTTTTAATATATTAAGTGTATAGATTATATAATTATGTTTATTGTTTTTGTATCAGAAAAAAATTTGATTAATTCAAATATATAATCATGTTTAAGTGAAAAAATTACTATATATATATATATATATATAAACCTCTAATAGTGAAAACTATTTGTATTTTAATGATATACTAGATTTTGACCCGCGCCAAGCGCAGGATTATAAAGGTTTTTCAGAAAGTTAAATATCTATAACATTTTTTGGCGGTTAGTGATATCTATATTGTTTTTTTATAAAATGATAAGCTATATATGCTACACGTCTAAAATTAGATTTTAAACAAAAAGTTAAATTAATACAATATCAGTGCCTTTAATATGATTATGTGTAATATAAAAGTAGAACTCATAATTCATGTTTTAAATTCAAATTTAGAGTTGAAAATTCGTATTTTTGATTTGGATCAGTTATTTATCTCTCGGGTCTAGGTTTTTGATGGTGGAGAGGAGGTCATTTTCCGGTTCAGGTCGGTTTGGAGGGTCAGTTTTAAAAATTCTATTGAAAACCGGTTGAGAATTGAAACACTGAACAATTGGTTTTAACCTAAATTATCAAAGAAAATCAAAACCAAACAATACAAAAG